>CM043364.1:47530845-47660845 GCA_023718395.1 Leucaspius delineatus | reverse complement strand
TACTTGGATGTTTCTAAGTATGCATATACTTTAAAAGTGTGGTTTAATTCAATGTTATATTGTTTGAGTGGAATGTACTGCAAAGGAAACTTCAACTAAATAGATATTACTTAACCTTTTACTAGCCAACTTTACTTATTTTCTTTGTTACTTTCACTTAACTTAGTTAAGTAGAGTTTACTTAATTCCATATGTGAAATTTACTTACATGCACCCAAAAACTTGCCAGTTAAAATTAAGTACATTTTACTTAGTTTTTTTCAGTGTATATTTTCACTCCAATTAATGTGTATACTGTTATTTTACTTACCTGTGTGATTATTTTTTGTCATTTGAGCTTTTTTGAGTCATATTTTTGTCTTCTATGTAATTTGAATTACCATTCAAATGAACATTACCAAATGTACATGTGATTTGGTTGGTTGGGTATATATTATGCAAGATTCTTAAGTGTAATTCTTTAACTTTGTTGCAGGCACAAAATGTATGTGGTAAGAGCCATGCTTTTTTCAAAATAATATTTTCTATTAAGGAATTAAAAAAAGAAAAATCTTCTGGAGTGATTCGTCTTCTTGACCGAAAAACATTTCTTACAAATTGTGACCCAGTCTGTGAACACCCAGCTAAAGTCATTTTTTTGTGATTCACTGTTTTCTACATGAAATCATCCTACATAATGTAAATAACATTCTGTGAAAATGTTTTGTAAAACAGGTATATTTATTACGATGTGCCATATGTGTTATCTCTTTCTGGCCTATTGTGTAATTTGGAGTAAATCCTGGTTGACGCAAAAAACAAAAACAAAATTAATAGTGCTTTACTTTTATTTCCATTTTACATCTAAACTGGAGCATTCAAGTAACAAAAACAGAAACTGAATAATCAAATGTAAAAATAATCTCTGCTTTAGTATTTTCTAATACTAGTACTTTTCTAATAGCTAGGATGCAATTCATGAAAATTGGGCACTTCTGGAAAAGTTTTTGATTTTTGGCAGGATGTTAGGTATGGGCCTAAGGTTTTCAAAAATCCATGGATACAAGTTGGGGTGGCCCCCCTAGTGGCAGTTATCCATAAAATCCAAATTGGCCCCCGCCGAAAAGAGAAAAGATTACATCTCAGCTTCCTTTAGTCTTAAATTGTTGTATAATGTAATTCTTTCTGCTTTGTTTGATACAAGGAATCCAATTATGATATATTCTTCTTATTTTAAGTCCATTTCCATGTTAAATCTATAATCATAGTCATATTTAGCTCAAATAAACTGTCAATATCTCTGAAAAAGTCACATTGAAATATTACTCAGGGCCCTAGACCCGTATTTTTACCTCCAAGGTATGCTTTTCTTTGTTAATTGGACAGGTCACTATCACTATAGTGTCAAAAATCACATGTTGTGACCAAAAGGACCATCGTTGAGGCTTTAAATTAACACAACTTCAGAACTATGCCACAGTGAAAAGTTATATTAGGCTTTTCACCATGTTAAGGATCAATATTACATTTTAGTCAAATAACACAAAACAACAACAACAACAACAACAACAAAAACAATACATACTTAAACATCATGTATTTATAAAAAAAAAATGTTCACTCTTCATCATTATATATATATATATATACACACACACACACACACACACACACACATATGTATATATATATATATATATATATATATATATATATATATATATATATATCAAGTCAAGTCAAGTCAAGTCAAGTTTATTTATATAGCGCTTTTCACAACACAGGTTGTATCAAAGCAGCTTCACAGTAATAAATTAGAACAATACATCAATGTTTATTTCTAGTGGAACGTCTAAGTTTGGTAATGCTGATCAATAGTATCGTTGATTGATTAATTAAATTAAATATCCCCAAATATCCCCAACTGAGCAAGCCAAAGGCAACAGTGGCAAGGAACCGAAAAACTCCATCAGGACCTAATGGAGAAAAAAAAACCTTGGGAGAACCCGGGCTCAGTCGGGGGCCAGTTCTCCTCTGGCGTTTATGAACTAGAGGTCGGATTTAACTGTAAGATTAAAAGTATTATATGAATGCCTGGCTGAAGAGATGCGTCTTTAATCTAGTTTTAAACTGGGAGAGCGAGTCTGAGCAACGAACAGTATCCGGAAGACTATTCCAGAGTTTTGGTGCTAAATGTGAAAATGCCCTCCCTCCTTTGGTGGATCTGGATATCCTAGGTATGACCAAAAGCCTCGAATTTAGTGATCTTAAAGAGCGTGATGGATTATAGGGCGATAGAAGATCGGTTAAATAGACTGGAGCTAAGCCGTTTAGGGCTTTATAAGTCAGTAGCAATACCTTGTAATTAATACGGGACTTTATAGGTAACCAATGTAGGGATGATAAAATTGGTGTTATATGGTCATATTTTCTAGATCTAGTTAGAACTCTAGCGGCGGCATTTTGGACTAACTGTAGCTTGTTTATTGAGGATGCAGGACAACCGGCTAATAACGCATTACAGTAATCTAGTCTCGAGGTCATGAATGCATGAACTAACTTTTCTGCATCAGAGACAGATAGCATATTACGTAGCTTAGCAATGTTTCTAAGGTGGAAAAAGGCTGTTCTTGTAACATATGAAATATGATTTTCAAAAGACAGGTTGCAGTCTAATATAACACCCAGGTCTTTTACTGTAGAGGATAAAGTAACAGGACATCCTACTATGTTAAAGTTGTATTGTAAGAGGTTTTGTGGGCGGTTTTTTGAACCGATGATTAGTACCTCTGTCTTGTCTGGATTTAATAAAAGAAAATTGCGCGTCATCCAATCTTTTATATCTTTAACACACTCTGTCAATTTGGATAATTTAGCGTTTTCATCTGGCCGTGATGAAATATAGATTTGAGTGTCATCAGCATAACAATGTAAACTAATTCCATGTTTCCTTATAATATTTCCAAGTGGCAGCATATATATTGAGAATAATAGAGGGCCTAACACAGATCCCTGCGGCACTCCATAGTTTACTGGAGTTATGATAGATTTTTCTCCATTTAAATAGACAAAATGGTAGCGGTCAGATAGGTATGATCTGAACCAGCTTAATGCTTGTCCTTGAACACCAGTATAATTTTGTAGTCGATCTAAGAGTATTGTGTGATCTATAGTGTCGAACGCAGCACTAAGATCAAGTAAAACTAATATTGAGATACAGCCTTGGTCAGAAGCTAAGAGTAAATCATTTGTGATTTTAACGAGCGCAGTTTCAGTGCTATGATGCGGCCTGAATCCAGACTGAAACTTTTCATAGGTGTCATTTTCTTGCAAGAATGATATATATATACATTTTACTATAGGAAAAATGCCATGGACATGAGTCTTATTTTATATTTAGTATACATATACATATATATATATATATATATATATATATATATATATATATATATATATATATATCGCGGGTGGGTGACGTGACATGGCAGTTTTGCTGTCTTCAGTGTCAAACATGTATGAATACAAAATATATTTGCCAAAAACCTTCTCAATATTGTGCAGAACATTATGCTTTATGTGAACATATTCAACATTAAAACAGTTCATCACTCATTTTTTCAGAATTTTCAACCAGACATAACAAAACTCATATGGTGTGACTGTTCGGCACTTGTTTCTCAAAGTGAGAACTTGAATAAAACTAAAAAAAAAAAAAAATGCTAAAATTCTCAAAAAAATACAGAAAAATAATACAGATGTCTATTTGTGAGCCTACTCTTTTCAAAGTCCAAGCATAATGTTTGAGTCAGTTCTAATCAAAAAGATTTTGTCACACAAATCAAAATCATATGGTGTGACACTATTTTGGGACATTTGAACGGGCAACTGTTTTGACACCCTTGGGAAGGAGAGGACCTTCTTCAGCAATGTTGTACAGAACTAGCAGTGTATTGTTACTGTTCAACCTGAGGTGAGTCATCATTTTTATTTTTACAATAAATCAGATCTTGTTGGCACTCTGACAAAAGTCCCACTTCCAGATGTCTTTTGGTGTGACACGTTTTTTTTACAAAAATGCAAAAGAAATGTTATTATTTTGTCATAATTATATGTAAATCTATGCTGCTTTGTTATAGCTAGCATGTTGTTAGTATGCTAATGTGTAGCTACAAGACTCAAGGTTGTGCTAAGTGCAGAAAACATAATATGGTGTGACACTTCATCATATGGTGTGACATTCCAAATTGTGAAAATAACACCTTTATTAATGATAAAACCTGAAAATGTTCATGGAATACATAGAAAATAGTATCAGCAAGAGTCACAAATATTTTTATAATTTTCTAGCAAGGTTTGTCACAATAAATAGAAAATATGTTGAAAAACTGACGGCATAGGTCTCACATTGAGCAATGTTTTAGAAAATAATACTCAAATTTAATTCATTTTCACAAAACTATAGTGGATCACAGTATAATGGATAAAGTAATTTTGTTTGTGGCTTATCACAACCTCAGCAAGGCAGTCGGTTTGCTACTCTCTCCAAATTTGACTGGCTTATGTACAATGGAGTCTAGATGAACTGATTTATTTGTGGATCCACTCAGCTACGCTGTATGTTCACGGTTCATATGATATAAAAAAATTGGTTGTTTTACTTATATTAATACATATTGCAGACCAGTTTTGAATTGAAATGAAATCTGATACACAAACATACACTCACCTAAAGGATTATTAGGAACACCTGATCAATTTCTCATTAATGCAATTATTTAATCAACCAATCACATGGCAGTTGCTTCAATGCATTTAGGGGTGTGGTCCTGGTCAAGACAATCTCCTGAACTCCAAACTGAATGTCAGAATGGGAAAGAAAGGTGATTTAAGCAATTTTGAGCGTAGCATGGTTGTTGGTGCCAGACGGGCCGATCTGAGTATTTCACAATCTGCTCAGTTACTGGGATTTTCACGCACAACCATTTCTAGGGTTTACAAAGAATGGTGTGAAAAGGGAAAAACATCCAGTATGCGGCAGTCCTGTGGGCGAAAATGCCTTGTTGATGCTAGAGGTCAGAGGAGAATGGGCCGACTGATTCAAGCTGATAGAAGAGCAACTTTGACTGAAATAACCACTCGTTACAACCGAGGTATGCAGCAAAGCATTTGTGAAGCCACAACATGCACAACCTTGAGGCGGATGGGCTACAACAGCAGAAGACCCCACCGGGTACCACTCATCTCCACTACAAATAGGAAAAAGAGGCTACAATTTGCACGAGCTCACCAAAATTGGACAGTTGAAGACTGGAAAAATGTTGCCTGGTCTGATGAGTCTCGATTTCTGTTGAGACATTCAGATGGTAGAGTCAGAATTTGGCATAAACAGAATGAGAACATGGATCCATCATGCCTTGTTACCACTGTGCAGGCTGGTGGTGGTGGTGTAATGGTGTGGGGGATGTTTTCTTGGCACACTTTAGGCCCCTTAGTGCCAATTGGGCATCGTTTAAATGCCACGGCCTACCTGAGCATTGTTTCTGACCATGTCCATCCCTTTATGACCACCATGTACCCATCCTCTGATGGCTACTTCCAGCAGGATAATGCACCATGTCACAAAGCTTGAATCATTTCAAATTGGTTTCTTGAACATGACAATGAGTTCACTGTACTGGCCCCCACAGTCACCAGATCTCAACCCAGTAGAGCATCTTTGGGATGTGGTGGAACGGGAGCTTCGTGCCCTGGATGTGCATCCCACAAATCTCCATCAACTGCAAGATGCTATCCTATCAATATGGGCCAACATTTCTAAAGAATGCTTTCAGCACCTTGTTGAATCAATGCCACGTAGAATTTAGGCAGTTCTAAGGCGAAAGGGGGTCAAACACAGTATTAGTATGGTGTTCCTAATAATCCTTTAGGTGAGTGTATGTTCATATGGTTCATACAATATTAAAATGTAAAATGTTTGTTTTATTGTTAAATATCAAATAAATCAATAAAATTTGAATATTGCCTTCCAGCATTTAAGAGTGGTTAAATATTTCCTGCCATATGAGTGATCAGTACTCACCAATAAGTAGGATAATACATGGTTTGCATTGACACATGGCGACATTATCATATGGTGTGACACTATATCATATGGTGTGACATTCCAAATTGTGAAAATAACATACCTTTATTAATGATAAAACCTGAAAATGTTCATGGAATACATAGAAAATAGTATCAGCAAGAGTCACAAATATTTTTATAATTTTCTAGCAAGGTTTATCACAATAAATAGAAAATATGTTGAAAGACCGACGGCATAGGTCTCACATTGAGCAATGTTTTAGAAAATAATACACAAATTTAATTAATTTTCACAAAACTATAATGGATCACAGTTTAGTTATGATAAATGACTTTGATAAAGTGAGTAACTTAAGAAAGGTATAATCCATTTTCAGTTTATATACAATTATTTTCATGTCACACCATATGACGATTGTACGCACTAATACAACAAATTGTCACATATATTCTGATTCCAATTGAAAATTTTGAAACAACATATGTTTCTATAAAGATGAGAGTTAGTAGAACAAAAGTCAACCATTTGTATGCCTGTTATTTGAAATTTTTGAAAAAACACTTTTTTATGGTACATATGTCACTGACCCTGGGCCGTTATCGGCGTTAACGTGCTGCGTTAACGTGAGACTCTTATCGGGCGATAAAAAATATCGCCGTTAATCTATTCTCAAAGTTGGGTTGGGTCTATACTCTTGATATTTAAGCGCAGATGTATATCTAGCCGAATTCGGTTCGGTGTTCGGTATGCATTTTCAAACCGAACCGGTTCGTTGGATCATTTTTCCTGCCGACCAAAATTTCAAATGTAGGCGGGTCGCGCGTGGCAAGTGCGCTCATAATGTAAGAGACATTGGCGCGACCACAACATTGTCCGACATCAAATGGCAAACGTAATGCAAGCGGAATGAAACTGAGCTACTCCTTATTGTGTGGTTGACGGACCGTTGTTTATCAGTTTGGACCAAAGCAGCGCGAGCCGATCGTGATCATGCGACACTGTTACACAGCGCTAAGAGGTCCAGTAAATAAATAATTTTAATTCGTCACAGAAGTAATAACATCGCTGCGAGATCTAGTGAGAAACATTCACATTTCTCCGTTATTAACGGATCAAACAGCGCTGACGTGGAAACCTGGAAGAAACATTGTGCCATGAATGAACTATCCAGTGTCCACAGCAACATTTACCATGGATTTACTGTAGTAACACTCAATGCAGTCTGCAACCATGGAAGTAAAATTGCTGCCCTCAAATGTTAATCTGAACTAAAAATAGACCTTTGTTTATAAGTACTACTACAATATTAGGCTACATTTCATTTTTTCCAAGGAGCTGTTTTGCTTTATATGCTCCTAAGAAGAGTCTATTATAGCTCCATCATTGCTCAAAGTAAAAAATAAAATAAAAAAATCATACTTTATTATGTTAGTTTTAATAATAATAAAAAAAAATCTCTGCCATTTCTTCACAAGTTGTTTTAAATGTCACTTTGTATTTAAGAAACACGTGCCCTTTAGTCATTATATTATATTCTGAATGCCTTCGGAAGAATTCAAATGAGCCATTTTAATCTAGATTAATCTAGATTTATTCCAAGATTACAGTGAGAGTAATCTAGATTAAAAAAATGAATCTATGCCCACCACTAATATATATATATATATATATATATATATATATATATATATATATATATATATATATATAATCTCATATGATCAGAAATTGCTAAACAAAAGCTTATTTGATGTGGCAGTATATTCTACAGTAAAAACTGTACCCAAATCTAGTCAACAAAATGTTGTCTTTCATATTTCGCCTGACTGTAACGTTGTTTTTATGAAAAATTAGGGCATATAAATGTTAATTTGCAGTTTAATACGTTGCTTATACAAATAGCCTACATTTTATTTCAACATATTTCAGTCGATTTTTACTCATCTCAGTATAGCAATACAGTTTGCTAAAACATCATCATTCATTCACACACAGAAACGCGATTCAAATTTAAACTGTCTTTTTGCGAGCTGTGGTAAACAGTGCTCATCTCTGCCATTCGTTCATTCATTCACAGAAACGCGATTCACTTGAGAAGGAAAAAAACTTACTACAGTATTTCTCAGCTCAGTCTGATCCTTGCTCCTCGAAATACCCACACTTCTGAGGTACATTTTCCATTATTATTATTCCTCACAGCGCTGCGAGACGGTGTAAACAAGTAGGCTACAATGATCTGATTAAACTTGTGTTTTCTCGAGCTGATATGGGGGCGTTCACAGGTTTGTGTGGATTGCCTCAGTCCTTTGCGTTTGAATAGCGCGTGCTCTCCGTGGGCGGGGTCACATTAAAAATAATTAGATGAGATGAGAACGACTGACATCTCGCTCTTTTCTTACAGATTACATGAACTGAGAATATTTGGTTTTATATAAATTACTTCATTTAAAAGAAGAGAATTCAAGCTTCATGCCTGTGTCTGTTTGACTGAGTATTCGCTGAGTTATTGTTCATTTTCGGACGCGTTTCAGAATGGACTACACTGACAGAGAGAAAGCAGAACTTGTTGGGGAATTTCATCTGTCTCATACATGAGTCCAAATGCATGAAAAGGAACTAGGCCTAAGATATGGGAGGCCTAAAATTACGGGAAGCAGAGAGAACAAGCCAAAAGAGGACAAAATGATGGGAAACACAGAACCTGTCAAAAGTGCATGTGAGGATAAGAGTCGTGTGAGGACAAGACAGAAAAACTGGGTGAAAGGTTGAATTGGACTATAGATGGAAAAGTACCCCAAAAACCATATGCAAAGTCATTGTCAGAAAAGTGCATGCGCCAGTATGGCCACCAATAGGAATTAGATATTAATGCAGGTGTTTTTAATCGTGGTGAAGTGAAAAGGAGGAGCAAAGAGAAAAAGATAACTCTATGAATGTTAATTGGACACCAAGTGGACATTAAATGACGTAAAAAAAGGTATAAGACCCAAGTGTAAACCATTGTAAGATCAGATGTTTGTCAATAAAGTTAATTCTTCTGGGACCTGAAACTTAGGGTGTATTCACACCAGGAAAGTCCGATAGTTCACTTGCTTTGGTCCGGACCAAATGCAATGTTGATTTTTTTTGTTTGGTACGGTTCGCTTTCACACTGCTCTTTTTGCAAGTGAACCAAAATTTGTAAACAAAACCACACGTGTGCTAAGGTCGTCCATTCATTGGACAGGATTTTTTTTTTTTTTTTTCAATCAACCTGCCAGTTGTCCTGATCGGGAATAGTGGTGTTATTCTTAGGCCTACTTATTGATATGCATTTATTGTATTGTTGTAGTGTATTTATTGTTTTCTCTTAACCATCAACCTAGAGACTGCAGATGAAAATGAGCCTGTATGGCTAAATCTGGCACATTTACATTTTGGACTTTGTCCTCATGTGGATTAATGTGCGCTGTCCCTTTTAAATAAAGAAATAATAAAAAAAGAATTCTCAAGCAGGGAAAAGCAGGAAGTGCAAAAACAGGCTCAGCATGGAGATATTTCGTAATGCAATATTTGTTCTTTTACTGATTTGGTGTTATTCTCTACAAACGCAATATTAAGAAACTATTGAGCATATGACAAAATGTCATCTATACGATGTTGTAATTAGATTTTGAGAAGACGACGATGTGCTGCAAGTACGGTTCCGGCGGAGAGAACGTGCTTTTAAACCATTTAAGCGCGGTAATACAAAAGAGAACGCTCTGTCTGTGTTTTGGTGATGGGAAAGGACTGTATAATTTGACTGGTCTTTAAAAGGTTGTGACCACCAAGGGGCATCGATTAGAATGCAGACAAGATGTTCCGTTGAGGTGTTTTATTAAAATAAAAGTTTAAATGTGTGTGGTTCTGAAACAGAGATACAGGAATAAATCAGTAAATGTAGACACTTATTACAGGCCTAGCAGGTATATAATAAAACAAACACAATTAAGAAATTAAATTATAGTTTTGTTATGTATGATTTAAATGCTGTTATAATAAATGCTTATTACTAAGCACATACATACTTATAAATTTAGTAGCACACTATATCCCTGTTCAAAGATTAATTTGCTGCACATTAACTGCAACAATATACGTACAACATACTAAATTCAGCTGAACATATAATAATTAGGAGCAGAATTACTCCTTAAATAAACAACATTACACATATTGCAATAACAACAAACATTATTTCAACTGAGACACATAAGGCTTGCAGAGCAACATCTCCATTAATTAACAGCGTTCTCAATTAAACACACGAGCAGAGCGAAGCTCCGCCATTATACAACAACGAGCAGCAACATGTCACGACATTATTGTGAGGTAAAAACAACAACAAACTTCAGTATACTTACTGGTAGTTGCACGCACACAATACTTGGAACTCGTAAATAAGTACAGCAACACTATCTTAGATTATCTATATAAATATAAGTATAAACTGCACAGTCTTTCGACGCCAGCGCTATCTTCCAAACGTTTCCGAAACTGAAACTGAAACTGTCTGCTCCCGCGAACCGCATAGCGCAGTGACACTCCTGATTGGCTGATTCTCAAGCAGCCAGTTTTATCTGCCTGAAAAAGGTCGTCCTTCGTCACAGCCGCCCCCAAATTTGTTACACTATATTTGCCACTCTAAGAAGGACTGACCGTATCAGTGTCTGGTATGGCAGGCAGAGCTACTAGGCGAGCAACAGGCCTCGTGTAGATTTTGTCCTTGACTTTGACTACTGCAGTCCTGACTCCCCCATCAGTTCCTGGAATAACCTCAGTGACATGACCTATAGGCCACTGCGCTCTTGGCAACTGTGGGTCCACCACCATCACTGTGGTTCCAGTTTGCAGCTGTGCAGGGTCCTTGTGCCACCTGGAGCGTGTCTGAAGAGTCGGGAGGTAGTGTCGTATAAAGTGGGACCAAAACTGGTCAGCCAGCACCTGAGTATGTCTCCAGCGGCGGCGACTCAGGAGCTCAGACTCAGCATACACAGCCTGTGGTAAAGAGGGGTCGAGCCGCCCCATGAGGAGCAAGTTGGGGGTCACTGGGTCAGCATCAGCCACGTCTGTTGACACGTAACCCAGTGGTTTGGAGTTTAAAATCCCCTCCACTTCAATAAGTACTGTCCGCAGGACCTCTTCGGGGACAGTCTGTGATTGGATGGTGGCATACAGTGCAGCTTTAACAGACCTCACTTCCCTTTCCCAGACTCCTCCAAAGTGTGGTGCGCTTGGGGGGTTAAACTGAAACCTAATCTGGTGTTTAGCCAGATGAGCCTGGAGTGTGGGGTGTAATGACCTGAAGGCCTCCTGGAGTTCTCTTTCACCTCCCTTAAAATTAGTGCCTTGGTTGGACCGGAGCTCTGCTGGCTTACCCCTTCGTGCAATGAAACGGCGGAGGGCCATCAGAAAGGAATCTGAGTCCATACTGGAAAGAACATCCACATGCACAGCGCGCGTTGTCAGGCATTTGAATAGTATGCCCCATCTCTTCTCATGGCGACGGCCAACCTTCACTGTGAAAGGCCCGAAACAGTCCATGCCTGTAGAGAAGAACGGGGGCTTCAGCAGCCGTAGTCTGGACTGTGGGAGGTCTGCCATCTTGGGCACTATTGGAGAAGCTCTCCATCTCTGGCAGTCCGGACAGGAGTGCTGGTGGCGCTTAACAGCTTCACGACCATGCAGAATCCAATATTTTCGCCGCAGCTCTGCAAAAAGGCGCTCTCATCCTGGATGGCGAAGGCTCTTGTCCATGTCCTGGATAATGAGCTGGGTCACTTTATGCCGATGGTCCAGGACCACTGGGTGAATAGAATCGGGCTCTAGCTGGTCACTGCGGCGGAGCCTTCCTCCGACCCGGATGAGTCTCACAGTCTTGTCATACTCTGGTGCTAGGGAGATCAGCCTACTGGTGGCAGCTACTGGCTTACCGGTACTCAAGAGGCTGAACTCCTCAGCAAAGCTGTCCTGCTGGGCTCGTCTCAATACTTCTCTCTCTGCTTCTCGGTAGTCATCAGCAGAAAGACTGACGGGGCTCCCTGATGACAAAGGGCTGGATTGTGCAACCGCCTCTGTCAGTGCTCTGAACGAGGAAAACTGATCAACATTTGGTAGCAGAGAAGTCTGTATGCTTATAGTGAGACAGCAGGTAGTGGGTTTTCGCAGCTCAGCAGAATTCTCTGTCACCTCTGTGGCTGGCTGTGTAGGCCAGACTTCAGGCGACTGTTGTAGGAAAGCAGGGCCCTGACTCCATCTGTTCTTACCAGCCAGTTCCAGCAGTGTTTTTCCCCGCGTTATATCATCAGCTGGGTTGTTGGCCGAATCCACATATCTCCAGGCCTGGACCTCAGTCAGCTCCTGGATTTCAGCTATCCTTGTTCCCACGAATACCTTGTACCGACAGGAGTCGGACTGAAGCCATGAAAGTACTGTTGTGGAGTCTGTCCAGCATATAACATTGTGGATATTCACAGTCAGCTCTCTTTGAAGTAGTGCAGCTAACTGTGCAGCTGTCAGGGCAGCACACAGTTCTAGTCTTGGTATTGATTGCTGCTTCTTCGGGGCCACTCTGGATCTAGCAGCCAGGAATGACACTTCCACACGGCCGTGTGAGCTCTCCGTCCGCAGATAGGCCACCGAGCCATAGGCCTTCTCTGACGCATCAGCAAAGATGTGTAGGTCTCTCTGGAGGTTTGAAGTGTTCATCTCAGGGCTCACATAGCATCGAGGCAGTAGAATCTGGGAGAGATGCTGCAATTCTTCCTCCCACATCAGCCATGGCTGCAGCACATCCTCAGGCAGTGACGGGTCATCCCAGTCTCTCTGTTTTTCCCACAAGTGCTGCACCAGGACCTTGGCCCGCGTAGTGAAGGGGACTATAAATCCCAGGGGGTCAAACAGGCGTGCCAGGACTCTGTATATATTTCGCATGGTGGGTGTGGCCTGGTCCAGCATACGGTATTTATACCTTAAGGTGTCTGAATTGCAGAGCCAGCGGAGTCCCAGGGCGAGCTCCTGTGGGTCAGTGCCTGACTCGTTGAGCCACAACTCACTGCTCTCAGATCTTGCTTCTTTGGGCAGGTGGCTGATGACCTCAGGGTTGTTACTGGCCCACTGGCGTAACTCAAATCCACCTGTAGCCAACAGTGAGGTCAGTTTGTCAACCAGGTGATGGGCTTCTTCAACAGATGGGAGGCTTTACAGACAGTTGTCCACATAAAAGGATCGTTCTATCGACACTCGAACATCTTCACCTGGCTGACTGTGGTCAAACACATGTTTCTGCAGTGCAAAAGTTGCACAGCAGGGGCTACAAGTGGTGCCAAATGGAAGGACTTGCCATGTGTAGATGCTGGGTGGTTCCTCTGTATTCAGGTCTCGCCACAGGAAGCGCAGCAAGGGCTTGTCCTCTGGAAGCAGCCTCACCTGATGAAACATGCCTTTGATATCACTGCTGACAGCAATTGCATGTTCTCTGAAGCGTAGCAGTACACCCAGTAGACTGGAACTTAAGGTGGGCCCAGGCAACAGCAGTTCATTGAGGTTTTTTCCCTTATACATGAAGGAACAGTTGAACACAATCCTGTTCTTTCCGTTATGGCTCACCATGTGATGTGGGATGAACCAGGACTCGGCTGCTTTGCTCAGCTCCTCTTCTGACACTTTAACTGCATAGCCCGCCTTTTCCAGCTTTCCAATCTCTGCACAGTATGCTTCTGCTCTTTGAGGGTCTCGTAGCAGGCGCCTCTCTGTACTGCGGAGATTAGCTAGCACAGCCTCCTTAGGTGCCTGAAGCTGTGGCATGTTCTTCACCCTGAGGAGGGGAGTAGCGTAGCGCTGAATTCCATCAACCTCTACTCGTGTGGTCTTCGCCTCCAACAGGCGGACTGCTTCCTGATCCTGCCTGGAGCGTGTGACAAGCTTTTCACTCCTGTAGGGCAGAACATCCAGCTGCCACAATCTCTCTACACTCTGTAGAAGCTCGTTAGTGGGTGAGAGGGTGGAGACGTGCAGGCACTGTTGTGATGTTACCTGCTGCTTGTTGTACCTGGTCGGCCCCTGAAGTGTCCATCCCAGCTTTGTCTTCACTGCGGCTGGTCCCCCGTGAGGTCCCAAACGCACAGGCTCCACTGGAGTGATTAAGTGGGTATAATCTGACCCGATTAACAGCAGGGGTTGCACTCTGTTAATCGTCTGAAGAGGGAGGCCTCTTAAATGTTTATGCTTCCTCTGAAGTGCCTCCATTGAGTAAGTGTGCTCAGCTAAACCCAGTTGATCAGCAGTGAATGCTCTGTATATCTTGAAGGACTTCTTTGGATGGTCTACTGGGGAGATGGAGAACGACACTGCAGTGCCGTGCAGAACCCGGATGTCCTGCCGAACAGTTCTGAGGATCAGATTTTCTGGCTCACCGGTAAGTTTAAGGCTCTGCGCTGCTGCAGGGAGGAGAATGGTCCGCTCCGATCCATCGTCAAGGATGGCATATGTCTCCAAGGTGTGTTCACCATTGTGCAGCAGCACTTTACTCACTTTCAGTAAGACCTGACTACATCCAGCCCGCCTGTCCATGTACAAAACTTCATTAGTTGTGCTGATGAGGCAGGATGTATCCTCAGCTGCAGGTTTTATATTCACAGCAGGTTTTATATTCACTTCATGCAAAGCTTGCAGGTGTCTCCCCTTACACTTGTGACATGTAATTTTCAGGCGGCACTGTGCAGCCTGGTGTGTGCGACCGCATCGCCAACACCTCTTGTTGGTCTTGATCCACGCTGTTATCTGTTCAACTGTAAGCTGTGCAAAGTTTCCACACTTATCTAGGAAGTGTTGCGTGTTAGAGCAGTAAGGGCAGTATGCTGTCCTCTCTGGCTGCTTAGTGCTAGATGAGGCCTTCTCTACTGTCGGTATGCTATCAGGTTGGTCTGTGATGTGCATGATGTTGGTATTCTTACCACTCTTAACATCGCGGCGGCGCTCTATCCTGGGTCCTGCTTTACTTTTGTTTTCACCGGTGAGAGGCTCATACACCGTCTCTTGTATCTTCAGCTCGTAGTCAAGCCAGTCAGAAAAGTGCAATAGGCTTGGGATTGTAACACGCATTGGGTACAGGAACCTCTTAAATTCAGCCCGTATATCATGAGGCAGTTTGGACATCAGCCGTGTCACATGTGAACCACAGTGAAGCTCAGTCTTTCCACTGTCCCCAAGCTGGTCTAACATTGCCACGAGTGCTCTCACTTTCAGAGCGAATCGCTTAAACCCACTGGAGTCACCACGTGCAATATTAGGGGCCTCCATTAGATCAGCTATTTTCCTGAGAGCTAGCTGGTGAGGCTGTCCATAATGCTCAATTAGGCTTGTCATAGTGTCAGTGTAGGGCTGCAGTGAGTTAGTGTATGAGTCCGCTATTAGAAGTGCCTCCTCATATTTCAGGTGATCCACCAGGATCTGGTATTTGAAGCGCTCGGTAGCGTCCACAGGCAGTAGGTTCTCCAGAGCGACCTTAAGCCTGGCGAACTCTCTCGCATCCCCTTTGGTGAATGCAGGGATTGTGGGTTTAGGCCCGCGGTACACTGTCTCATGGTGGTGGGAGGGTCGCAGCTCTTCAGGCAGCGACTCACATCTTTCTGGGGTGTAGGGTACACAGTACTTTGGTGTCTGTACCCCGGGCACTGGATAATGGGGCTCAGGGTGACTGTGCGACTCCTGTTGACGTGTCATCCTAAGGTCTCTCAGTGCTGTTATGAGCTCTGCCATAAGGTCATGTGATGGTGGCTGATAAACGTTGTCTGCTACTGGGGGTGGTGGCGGTGGCCAGTCGTCATCATCCGTAGGCAGAGTGTGACCACCAACTTGCACAGGTGGCGGGATTGGCCTGGTTTGGTAAGCACCGCAATCCTGCTCTATGTTATGCTGCTGTTGGGGGGCTGGTGTAGGGAAAGGAGAAATAGCTGTCTGTCGCAGTCCTGGTAGGTCTGGAAGGGAAGTACGGGCGTCAAGTCGCCTGTGCATGTCCATTACCTGTTGCTGCAGCCTTTGATTATCTTCCCTCAGCTTATAAAGAGCTTCAAGGACCTCAGGCGTCGTTTCTGGGGCAGGCCTCGATCGGGCAGAGGCAGGCGTACTCTGAAAGAGGGGTTCTGTATACTCAAACAGGCGTGGATAGACAGCCTCCGCTCCCCGCATGACACTCCCGTCCTCATGCAGCAGTGGTGGTGTGAGAGACGTCATCCTGGCGTGTCTCTCTGGAAATCTCACCATGCTGTTGTAGGGCTGCTGTTGCTCTGACAGGTTAGCCGATTGATGAGACAAACGAGAGGGCGGCTGCAATGCTTGGAGGGGGATGTCATAGTCTTCCATCCAGGCTGGTCGCCGGGTCTCTCGGCGGGGTCGGGCATCTACTGGGCGTGTATACTGATCCGAGAACATCTCTAAACAATCCCACGGTGACCACACGGCTCCGGCTCGAAGGACCAAATGTTTTGGTGATGGGAAAGGACTGTATAATTTGACTGGTCTTTAAAAGGTTGTGACCACCAAGGGGCATCGATTAGAATGCAGACAAGATGTTCCGTTGAGGTGTTTTATTAAAATAAAAGTTTAAATGTGTGTGGTTCTGAAACAGAGATACAGGAATAAATCAGTAAATGTAGACACTTATTACAGGCCTAGCAGGTATATAATAAAACAAACACAATTAAGAAATTAAATTATAGTTTTGTTATGTATGATTTAAATGCTGTGTTATAATAAATGCTTATTACTAAGCACATACATACTTATAAATTTAGTAGTACACTATATCCCTGTTCAAAGATTAATTTGCTGCACATTAACTGCAACAATATACGTACAACATACTGTCACAGGGTGAAGAATCACACGACAAGGCAGGTTTAGTGCAAAGGCCCCGGAGGGTGGATTTTATTTACAGTGAAATAAAAGGTGCAGGAAGACGGTGATCCGGTGCTGGTGCTCCAAGTGAATGATTGAATGATTGAATTTATTTCAGGATAACCCCTTGAGATGTATCATCTCATTTTCAAGGGGGTCCTGCACCAATGTACAGACACAATAGTTAATCACACACTAAAAAAGACACAGATACAAACATATAAACAAAACAAAACCTCGCTCACCTGCCCTTACCCACAACTAACATAGCACACATATTAATGGATATTTAACAAGTAATCAGCCTACACTAATCGGTCAATTATCAATATGCCTTATAACAAAATGTAACATACAGGAAAAGTCACATCTCACATAGAAAAGTAAAAGAGAATCAAGTTAAAGAAAAAATGACAAAGAAAGTCATAATTGTACACAAATTAATAAAAATTGTTTTACATGAATCATTTATATGTAATAACATTGGTGTCCCTAATTACAAGAACATGTAGTTTTAAGAAAAGAAAAAAGTGACGACTTAAACAAACCAAATATAGAAATAGACCTCAAAAAAAGAGGAAGGTTATTCCAGTCATGAGGTGCTTTATATTGGAATGCTCTCCTACCAGCTACAGAAAGCAGCCTTGGTACCGTAAAAAATGTTGGGCATTGGTGGTTTCTAAGTGAATACGTTGAGCAATACGGTATTAAGTGCTGTTTAAGGTATGCAGGACAATTAAAATAAACACATTTAAAAATAAACAGAATCCAGTGGTAATCCCTTCGTGATTTAGGTTGCAACCAATGAAGTGAATCATACATAAAACAATGATGAGTTTTAAATGGACAGTTCAATATAAATCTGCAAAGAGAATTGAATACGACATTAAGGGGTTTGAGATTGGACTCAAAGGTATTAGTATAAACTATGTCTGCATAATCAATAATTGGTATTACCAGCTGAGAAATAATTTTTTTTCTGACTTGAGTTGAAAAACAATTAATTGATCTGTACAGAGTGTTAAGACATCCGTATACTTTCCTAATTATATTATCAATGTGTATCTTAAAAGTAAGGTTAGAGTCGAGCCAAAGGCCCAAATATTTAAATTCTTCCACAATCTGCATAAGGGACCCATCTAAAAACTTTAATTCAAAACTGGAAGCACAACGGCGATTTTGTATCGTGGAAAACACCATGCAGCAGGACTTCTTCATGTTCAACAGAAGTTTATTAATAAACAGCCACTGTTGTACTTTATCAAAGTCAGATTGAAGAATTCTTTGAACTTGCAGCAAATCCCGATTAGAGGTAAAGATGACAGTGTCATCAGCATAAAGCTCTAATTCACAATGAGAACAAACTTGTGCCAGGTCATTGATAAAGATTGAAAAAAGCAGTGGGCCTAAAGAAGAACCTTGAGGAACACCTTTATCAATAATTAAATAATCCTCAGTGCTCTTCAGTGTTTAATCCAAACGAAAGTGGGTGTCCAAACGTGCTCCAAAAGTGGTGGGCTGTCGGTCACTCGCTGCTTTCTGGAGGAAAACGAGAGAAAGGTTAGACCAGCAATTCATTTCGCTCGAGACCAGAGTCTGTCTGTCTGCTCAGCGCGTGCTGCTTTTGTAGCAGTTAATTAATGAGCTGCAGCTGTGACCGATCAGCCCGCTGTGAGGATGTGCAGGTGTTCGGTGTTTGTTACCAGGGCGACGCTGATTTCCTTGAGGACGCTCGTCACATTCCCCCCCCCTAAGCGTCGTTCTGGTCCTGTGAACGTATGGAGATAGTAGGGGTGAAATAAGGGGAGGGTGGGGAATGACCCCTGACAGACCTGCATAAGCTGTCCATATCCGTGAGAGGCCATCAGCGTTCGCGTTGGCGGCCCCGGCCCGATATCGTACCTCGAAGTGGAAGTCCTGGAGCGCTAGGAACCAGCGAGTCACCCTGGCGTTGGTGTCCTTGGCGCGGGCCATCCACTGGAGAGGCGCATGGTCGGTGACCAGGGTGAACTTGCGGCCTAGGAGGTAGTACCGGAGCTCCAGGACTGCCCACTTGATGGCCAGGGCCTCCCTCTCGACGGCGGCGTACTTCCTCTCGGCCGGGGACAGCTTCCTGCTGATGTAGATGATCGGATGCTCCTCACCTTCCTGGACCTGGGACAGGACGGCTCCCAGTCCCGTGTCGGAGGCATCCGTCTGCAGCAGGAAGGGGCAGCTAAAGTCTGGAGCGCGGAGTACCGGTGACGACGTCAGTGCTTCTTTGACCCGGGCGAAGGCCTCCTCCACCTCTGGGGTCCAGCATACTTTCTCCGGCTGCCCCTTCCTGGTCAGGTCTGTCAGAGGGGCGGCTAAAGAGGAGAAGTTGGGGATAAAACACCGGTAATACCCTGCCAACCCCAAGAAAGCTCGTACCTGGGTCTTTGTCTGGGGTCTCGGGGCGGAGTGGATGGCCTCTACTTTCTTTTCCTGGGGTTGTATCAGGCCCCGTCCGACACGGAAACCCAGGTACTTGGCTTCAGAGAGAGCTAGATGACATTTTCGGGGGTTGGCGGTGAGTCCAGCCCGCCGGAGCTCGGAAAGCACCCTCCGCAGACGCTCCAGATGTTCTCCCCATGCCTCGGAGTGGATCACGACGTCATCGATGTAGGCGGCTGCGTAGGCTTGATGGGGCCGCAGGATGATGTCCATCATTCTTTGGAAGGTTGCGGGGGCCCCGTGCAGGCCGAAGGGAAGGGTCCGGTATTGCCAGTGGCCACTGGGGGTTGAGAAAGCAGTTTTGGGTTTAGCATTTTCAGAGAGTGGTACCTGCCAATAGCCTTTCGTGAGGTCCAAGGTGCTGATGTACCGGGCCCTTCCCAAACGGTCCAGCAGCTCATCGACCCGAGGCATGGGGTACCCGTCGAATTCGGAGACTTCGTTCAGGCGGCGGAAGTCGTTGCAGAAGCGGAGGGTGCCATCCGGCTTTGGAACCATTACGATGGGGCTGGACCACAGGCTCCGGGATGGTTCTATTACCCCCAACTTTAGCATTTGTTGGATTTCCTCCTCAATAGCCTGCCGACGAGCTTCCGGGACACGGTAGGGCCGTTGCCGGACGACGACTCCTGGGGGTGTCCTGACGTCGTGCTGGACTACGTTGGTCTGCCCGGGCTGGGTCGAGAACACATCCTGGAACTGACTGACCAGGTGCTGCAGCTCCGCCTTCTGGGCAGCCGAAAGATGGGGGTTGACGTCTACAACCACGGGATCGGTGAGACTGAGGGCCGCCACTTGGTCCCGGGTCCCCACCCACTTCTTTAGTAGGTTAATATGGTAGAGTTGCTCTGTCTGGCGTCGACCAGGTTGCCTTAGACGGTAGGTGACTGGCCCGATTCTTTCTAACACCGTGTATGGACCCTTCCAAGAAGCCAGGAACTTGCAGGCAGAGCTGGGGACCAGGACCATGACGCGGTCTCCCGGCTGGAACTCCCGTGGTTGGGCTACCCGGTCGTATTGGCGTTGTTGGGCTTGTTGGGCTTTGCTGAGGTGTTCCCGGACTAATGGCATCACTCGATCGATTCTCTCTCTCATTTGTCATACATGCTCGATGACGGTGCGATGAGGGGCAGGCTGCTGCTCCCAAGCTTCCCTGGCGATGTCGAGGAGCCCACGTGGTTGGCGGCCGAACAGGAGCTCAAAGGGGGTGAAGCCAGTTGAGGCCTGGGGTACTTCGCGGATCCCGAAGAGTACGTAGGGAATCATAAGGTCCCAATCCCGCTTATCCTCCGCCGCCACGCGTCTCAGCATCTGCTTAAGGGTCTGGTTGAACCTCTCCACGAGCCCGTCCGTCTGGGGATGATAGACCGTGGTCCTCAACTGCTTCACCCGCAGCAGCCTGCAGAGATCTGCCATTAGCCGGGACATGAACGGTGTTCCCTGGTCAGTCAGTATCTCCGCGGGGATGCCGACTCGGCTGGCCAACAGAAACAGCTCCTGGGCGATGGACTTCGCGGTGGCTTTGCGTAAGGGAACTGCTTCTGGGTACCGGGTGGCATAGTCGACGATCACCAGGATGTGCTCGTGTCCCCGGGCAGACTTTGGCAACGGCCCCACTATGTCCATTCCGATCCGCTCGAAGGGCACCTCGATGATGGGCAGCGGGATGAGCGGGCTGGGGGGAGGAGTCCTGGGCGACGTGACCTGGCAGGTCGGGCAGGCTTGACAAAATCGTTTCACTTCGGCCTCCAGGCCAGGCCAGAGGAAACGGTCACGGATGCGCTGGGTGGTGTTGGCTGCCCCGAGGTGTCCTGCCATGGGGTGGGAATGGGCCAGCTCCAGGATGGTTTCGGTCTTGGCTCGGGGAACCACCAGTAGTTTTTTCTCCTCCCCCCTCCGCTGTGCGACACAGTACAGCAGGCCATTCTCGACGACAAAATGCGGGAGAGGATGGGGCCGTGGGAGGACGTCGTTTCCATCGACCATCCGGACCTGGGACCAACAGTGCTTCAAACGTTCGTCCTCCCGTTGTTCCTTGGCGAATGAGCCCCCTCCCGCAGCCTGTTGGTACACATCAAAGAAAGGATTAGAAGATTGGGAGGGGGACTCACCATCTCTCCCGCTGTCGGAGGCAAGAAGGGCTGGTCTGCGGCGAGGTCCACGCGGCCGCTTCCGTCTTCGACGGTTTCCCTCTGGGCTGGCAGGCTGAGTAGCGGCGGTGAGCAGTCGTTCGAAGCCCGGCCAGTCTCTCCCAAGCAGTACGGCCACCGGCAGGTCCTTCATCAAGCCAGCCTCCACCGGCCAGGTGCCTTGTCGTGACGCTATGGTGATTCTGCGGGCCGGTACTTGGCGAGTGTCTCCGTGTACACAGGTAATCGGCAGAAAACTCTTCTCACCGCCTCGAAGGGGACACACCCGGGACTGGATAAGGGTGACCGCACTGCCTGAGTCCAGTAAGGCCCGGAAACGTCTCCCTTCCACGACCACGTCCGCTTCAGGGGCTCCCGATGGTACACGCTGATGGACGATGCAGCCTGCCAGCCACGCACGCGGTGGTGTTACGGGTTCGGCGCTGGGCATGGGCTCGTCTCGCGGCGGGGAAACCGTCGGCCTGCTGACTGGACGTGAGGTGCCTTCGAGCGGGCGCCGCTCCTGGACCACCCTCCGGGGAAACGGCAACGCTCGATCCCCAGCCTCGCGGTGATGGATGGCATCCGCCAGCTCGATCGCCTCCACTAGTTCCAGAGTGTTGCAGGGATTTCTCATTCCAACCGCTTGACGAATCGGACGGGGAAGAGCGCGGAGGAGGCGATCGACCACCACCCGTTCCGCTACCTGAGCAGCCGAGGGATTTCCTTCTAATAGCCAGTGATGCGCGATGCGGCTGAGTTCAGCGGCTTGGGCACGGGCTGGCACGCGGGACTTGAATTCCCACTCGTGAAACTGTTGGGCGGCACAGATGGATGAGAGGCCGAGTCTCGCCAGGATTTCACGCTTGACTTCATTATAATCTTCGGCGATCTCATGAGGAAGTGAAAAATAAGCCCGTTGGGCTTCTCCAGTTAGAAGAGGTGCCAGCGCACGTGCCCAATCGTCCTCTGGCCATGCTTCACATCGGGCTGTAGTTTCAAAGACTTGCAGAAAAGCTTCTACATCATCATCAGCCGTCATCTTCGGCAGCAGGCGGGTGGCTTGAGCTCGAGGGTCAGGTAGCGGAACGCGCTGGGCGGCGGAGGCACGGATGGTGGTTAGTTCTTCCTCCGTCCTACCCTGGCGGGTGGCGAGATGTTCCACAATTTGTTGCTGGCGGATGCTCACCTCCGCGAGGCGTTGTAGAACCTCCTCCATGACGGGGATCAAGCGTGCCGCTTTCCGTGTCCTGCAGTGCACAAAGGGGAAAAAAAAGAAAAAATTAGGATATTGGGGCGGTGAACTTGCCGGTGATTCCTCACACTCTTGCCCGCATTCTCCACCACTGTCACGGGGTGAAGAATCACACGACAAGGCAGGTTTAGTGCAAAGGCCCCGGAGGGTGGATTTTATTTACAGTGAAATAAAAGGTGCAGGAAGACGGTGATCCGGTGCGTGATGGCTGGTGCTCCAAGTGCTCTTCAGTGTTTAATCCAAACGAAAGTGGGTGTCCAAACGTGCTCCAAAAGTGGTGGGCTGTCGGTCACTCGCTGCTTTCTGGAGGAAAACGAGAGAAAGGTTAGACCAGCAATTCATTCCGCTCGAGACCAGAGTCTGTCTGTCTGCTCAGCGCGTGCTGCTTTTGTAGCAGTTAATTAATGAGCTGCAGCTGTGACCGATCAGCCCGCTGTGAGGATGTGCAGGTGTTCGGTGTTTGTTACCAGGGCGACGCTGATTTCCTTGAGGACGCTCGTCACAATACTAAATTCAGCTGAACATATAATAATTAGGAGCAGAATTACTCCTTAAATAAACAACATTACACATATTGCAATAACAACAAACATTATTTCAACTGAGACACATAAGGCTTGCAGAGCAACATCTCCAGTAATTAACAGCGTTCTCAATTAAACACACGAGCAGAGCGAAGCTCCGCCATTATACAACAACGAGCAGCAACATGTCACGACATTATTGTGAGGTAAAAACAACAACAAACTTCAGTATACTTACTGGTAGTTGCACGCACACAATACTTGGAACTCGTAAATAAGTACAGCAACACTATCTTAGATTATCTATATAAATATAAGTATAAACTGCACAGTCTTTCGACGCCAGCGCTATCTTCCAAACGTTTCCGAAACTGAAACTGAAACTGTCTGCTCCCGCGAACCGCATAGCGCAGTGACGCTCCTGATTGGCTGATTCTCAAGCAGCCAGTTTTATCTGCCTGAAAAAGGTCGTCCTTCGTCACAGTCTGTGAATGCACACACGGCTCGCAGAAAGACGCGCAACAGTATCGCGTGCACAGACAGCGCGCCAGAATTCTCTTTCGCGCTTGAACGAACAATAACACATGCACAGCATTATGCCAAAATGTCCGTTTTGTTAAGTATCCTCATAAGAGCAGTCAAATAAAAAGGCGCAGTTTTCTGCAGTTGGGTCGGTTCATGTTCACACCGTAAACGAACCGTACCAGAGTTCGTTTGGAACCGTACCGAGACCACCTCTTCAGCTGGGTCTCGGTTCGATTGTTTGGTCCGCACCCGAGTTCGATTGCTGTATTCACACCTGCCCAAAAGGTCCGCACCAAGGGGAGAAACGAACTTGAGTTCGATTCAATCGAACCAAACAAGGCAGGTGTGAATACACCCTTAGACTCTGAAAGATTTCTTCTGAGACCTGAACTGAAGATCGTGAATTGGCCACAACAAACTCACATCATGTTTATTTTTCTTTATTTGGCAAAAAGCACAACACTTTGTTTTTATTGTGAGTATACACAAAAATAATACACATTTAACAGAATCGATTGATGTATAAACGTGTTTGTAATATCAAAGTCAACAGAGCAAAATGAATCTCTTTTGAACTGATAAAAAAAAAAAGCGAGCTGGTATCGCCGGCGATACCGCCGACCCAGGGGGTTAAAGAGATAGTTCACTTTGAAATTAAATTTTGGTATATTTTAGCTTACCTCAAGGGCATCCAAGATGAAGGTGTCTTTTTTTCCGCAGTAGTTTCAATTTTGATATTTTTAGGTCAAACCGTTCTTGTCTGTCAGTCATTTAATGCAGGTCTATGGTCACTGTCTCAAAGAGCATGCACAGTGAGGTCCAAATTAAACAATTCCCCATCGTCCAAATTAAACAATTCCCCATCGTAAGTACACATTGATGGCCTAAGACACGAAACGAGCGGTTTGTGTGAGAAAACGAACAGTATTTATATTGTTTTTACCTCTTGTAACACAGCCACGTCCAAGTGATCTGTATGCAGACTGGTGCATAGATATATATACACTAGATGTTGCCTTGGCTACGGCAGTTCTTAACGAATGACGTAGTCAAGGCGACACCTAGTATATATATCTATGCACCAGTATGCATACACGTCACACAGCAGGAAGCGCGCGCGCCCTCAGATCACTTGGACGTGTGATGTGTTACAAGAGGTAAAAACAATATAAATACTGTTCGTTTTCTCACACAAACCGCTCGTTTCATGTCTTAGGCCATCAATGTGTACTTACGATGGGGAATTGTTTAATTTGGACGATGGGGAATTGTTTAATTTGGACTCTGTGCTTGCTCTTTGAGACAGTGACCATAGACCTGCATTATATAACTGACAGACAAGAACGGTTTGACCTAAAAATATCAAAATTGAAACTACTGTGGAAAAAAAGACACCTACATCTTGATGCCCTTGAGGTAAGCTAAAACATACCAAAATTTAATTTCAAAGTGAACTATCCCTTTAAGTCCGCTATGGAGACTGCAGAAAGAGCTCCAGATGGCTGTGGCTTAAGAGAAGCGTTCTGAGGGCCAGTGCTGCTGGGTCTGATCAACCCTGGCTGGGTCACCTGATGTTGAAAGACCCGAAACCAAGCGTGCGGCACAAGCCCTGAAAAGTGAAGCCAAAGCGTCTCGATCGCCCCCCGGTGACTGGTCCTAGTATAGGTCATAAGCCCCGCCTCCCCGTGTTATTCAACGGGATGTGAGACCAACTAAAAAATTAAATTACACTTCAAATATTTTTTTCCAAAGGTGGTTTATTTAATTTGCTGTCGTTTTTATCACGCTGATGTTAGTTCAAGTGTCTGTTTCAAAAATAAGTTGGTTTTTAGTTAGTTACGTGATGCGGTGGTGTAACGTCATGATTGACAGCTGTGATTGACAGGTTCTCCGAGCGAAGTAGTCACTGAAGCACCAACAGACATTTTTTTCGGGATCTTCAGAGGACTGAGGAGATTGTATTTACTTTATTTTAACAAGCCTCTTGTCATACTGGAATCAATTTTTAAAAAAGTGTGCAGAATGCACTTTCCCTGAGTGCATTCTGCGAGGGTGAGGGCGACGACTGCGCAGGTCTGGTCCCGAAATCGCTACTGCACAGACTCAAGTTCCAATATGTCAGCGCCATATCGGGACACTGGCGGCTTCTTCTCATCAATGGAAGAGAGCGAAGGGGCGTCGTCCATCTTTTATTACAGTCTATGCCCGAAACACCCAATGACCTCAGGAACATTTGTGAAGATGTGTCCCAGCACATCCTAGGATGTATCTTTGACGCAAGTAAACGTCTCAGGTTACTACTGTAACCTATGTTCCCTGAGAAAAGGGAATGAGCACTGCGTCGGATGACGCTAGGGGAAACGCCTCAGTGTGACTGATGACTGAAACACTGTATAAACACGACAATTGTATTGGCCGGGGTCAGCCATGACGTCATGCTCTAGCGCGTCCAGAAAGTATAGCCCAGAGAATTTGTCATCCAATTCTTCGTCTGAAGGGACTGAACAAGCAGACCGAAGGCATGGCAAGGAGACGCAGTGCTCGTTCCCTTTTCT
Organism: Leucaspius delineatus; assembly: GCA_023718395.1. Taxonomy (NCBI): domain Eukaryota; kingdom Metazoa; phylum Chordata; class Actinopteri; order Cypriniformes; family Leuciscidae; genus Leucaspius; species Leucaspius delineatus. Next base: position 47,634,398 of record CM043364.1, on the reverse strand, counting down.
CAGGGAACATAGGTTACAGTCGTAACCTGAGACGTTCCCTTTCGGAAGGGAACTCCCACTGCATCCGAGCCTAAGGGCCCTGGCCTGCTACTTTCGGGGGGGGACCAAAATCGACCCCCATGCCAGGGAGGCTATCACACTTAATGCTGAAGCCAACAACCTATTTAGATCTAAGGGAAGCGGAGGCCTCTGCAGGAAGACTCAGAGAGCAGAGGAAGCCTGCACACTTACACCAATGTGGTCTCCAAAACTTATTCTCAAAATGTGAAAAGTAATGCAGAGCTCAGACAGAGAAAGGCTAAAAACAACTCTCCGATATTGAGAGGGCCCCCTATTCTAAACTACTGCCTACAATGCCATTTGCATGGAAGCCTCAGCAGGATGACTCTCGAAAGAGAGGCCTGATATGCTAAAATACAGCTACTGCACTCTTTTAGGGAGTGAAGCCGAACTGTATATATGGAGACCTCAGCAGGATAATCCTTAAAAGGAGTGGAAGCCTAACACATTTCTAGTAACCATAATCAAAGCTCAGGGAGCGAAGGGCCTGAAGCACCTCCTCAGAGAGGGAGGGGCCACTTATCAAGCTCTACCTGTAATGTCTATTTGCATGGAAGCCTCAGCAAGATGACTCTCGAAGGAGAGGAGGCCTAACACATATTTAGGAGAGCTAGCTCGACGATGATCAGAGCTCAGGAAGCGAAGGGTCTGAAGCACCTCCTCAGAGAGGGAGGGTCCACTTCTCAGGCTTCAACTCAAATGCTGCTTGCATGGAGGCCCCAACAGGATGATTCTCAAAGGAGAGGAGGCCTGACACATGCTAGAGTATAAAGCCACCTGTATATATGGAGGCCTCAACAGGATGACTCTCTAAGGCAGGGCTATTCAATTAATTTGGAATTGGGGCCAGTTCATGAAACTGAGGCAAAATAAGGGGCCGGAGAATATGAGTAATTATGGTAACAAATAAAGAAATTACAACAACATACTGAAGGAATCAATATATTCTATTTTGTAAATGCAGAACAAATGCACATTGTGATGCACTAAGACACATGCATTGTTACATTCAAATGGCAATACAATGTTGAAAAACTTTACAGCTCATTATCCTCAATTGACAATGAGGAAATACATTTCAGTGTTAAAAGTAAAGAGGGAAATAATTCTCAGAAACATCAAACTGTGCCCCTTCTCCACTGGCTAAAACAGAAATGCAGCTAAATGATACAACTCACACTTTTTTCCTATATAAAATAAAATACACTGCCCCATAAATCCACACATGGACTACTACTGTACTCACTTTTGTCCATTTTGAACATAAATCAGACACCTAACAATCAGTCTAGGTAAGCCATATCACATATATTTAAGATCGAGTGACAGGCAACATCAAATGTATCTCCACCAACAAAAATAAAACCAAAGTGCATAGTGTGGTACAGAATAGAATTAAAACAACATAACAATGCATAGTATTTTATCAAGGAAATGTATTTCAAATCACTCCGTTTAGGTGAGCCATATCAGTTGTTTAGAATTTCATTAATTTAACTAACAAACATCTTAAATTCCAAGTGCACCAACAAAAATAAAACCAAAGTGCATTGTATGGTACAGAATGGAATTATAACAACATAACAGTGCATGGCACTTTATCAAGGCAAAACATTTCAAACTGCATTCAACAATAATACCCAACGCATTCTCATCCTTGGACGTCACATACTGACCCTTGTGACATTTCGTCTACATCGAACGCACATGGCACCCTTTAGCGTCAATATGACACGTACAGGAAATGGGTAGGTTTAGTTCTGGGGTAGGTTTAGGGTTAGACCACTAGGAGGCGCCTTCTGGCTCATATCTATCTGCGTCTCATATTGACGATAAAGGGTGCCATGTGCGTTTGATGCAGACGAAATGTCAACAGCGTCAGTATTATGACGCCTTGGGATGAGAACGGGCTGTAATACCACATCAAGAAAAACATTAAGTGCATAATATGGTGTGAATAACATGTTAATTGCATCATACTGTTCAAAATAGTTTGCCAACATTTGCCATCTAATGAGAGAAATGGCATTTTTTTTTAATTTGGCAAGAGCAGTGAAGTCAGGTGTATATGTTGTCAGGGCAATGCGCAAGCAGTGTTGCAGATGCTGGTCAGTGAGAGATATGCGATTGTGAGTTTTAATGGCATTCATGTGTGAGAATGACGACTCACAAGTGTATGTTGAGCCAAACATTGTCAGAAGAAAAAGTGCAAGACTCCTTGAATGTGGAAATTTCTCTCGGCTGACTTCATGGGTCCAGAATTTCTCAAAACCTGCCTGCAGCAATGACTGTCGCAAGTCATCTGACGACTAAATGTCAATGACTTCCAGTTGTAAAGACCCCTCATCCAATGACGATACCAGCTCCTTCCCTTTCAATGCAAAGTCTGCCTCAACATTCACACAGAACGGGTCCTTCACAAATCTCATCACTTCACTGGAGATGCTAAAATCCTCAAACCTAGTGGAAAAGTTGTTTTTCAATGAGTCAATAAACCCTGACATCACCTCTGTAATTTGCAGGCCAGATTTCCTCAATGTTGGGAAATGGAGCATCTTGCCAGGACAAAGATCAGCAGAGAAGAGTGAGAGCTTTCTTTGAAAAGCATGAAGGTTCTCCACAAGTTCTGCGACTGTTTTATCTCTGCCCTGCAACTCCATGTTGAGTTGGTTCAAATGTTGGAAAACGTCGCTCAAAAAGCAAACAGCGGCATTAAACTCATAATTTTCCATCAGAGACAGAAACTTACCAGCTTTTTTCAATTTTGAAGACCGGAGAAACACCAGAATCTCCCCTCTTAGTTCTCTTCAAAGAATGAAGCAATTTTGGTGAAGAGAATCTCACCAGTAGTGTGCCCCTCCATGGGAATTAGTGCAAGCAGATCCTCACGAAAACATTCCCCATCAAAAAATCGCACATAGAGGCACAGTGGTGCAACATCACTGTTATCAGTCGACTCATCCACGGCCAAAGACATCACCTCAGCCTTCCTCAGCTTGTCCAAAAGTGTCTCGAAAACGTCCGATGCAAGGGACTCGACTCTCCTCATATTTGACGTGTCAGAAACTGGAATTTGCTTGATCGAATCAGTAATGTTTTTTCGGGTTTTCTCATCTGTTACCACCTCCTCAATGGATGCCAGCATACACTCCTTGACTGTCTCTGAGTCTGTAAACGGCTTTTTCTTTTTGCCCAATATCCATGCCACTCGTAACGATGCCGCAGTTGCTCTGTCTTGATCCGTACAGGCCCGAAACAAAATGCGACGTCTTTTCTCATTACAAGTTATAAGCCCTGTTAACTTTTGCCTCCGAGCAGCAGAGCCCGGAGGGAAAGTAGCATCAAAGTTAGCATGTGTTGTTTTGAAATGCCTTCTCAAATTATACTCCTTGCATACGGCAAGGCACTCGTTGCAGATTAAGCACACAGGATTCACATCAACGGTAATAAACGCGTATTTCTCTGTCCATTCATTGTTGAACTGCCTGTTCTCTAGGGGTTGCACGACTACTGATTTCTGCTAGTCGATTTCTTATCAAAACAATACTCGAGTTACTCGACTACTCGTCGTTCATGCTACTGTAAATGAAAAGACATGAAATAGCTAGATCTTATCAATAAACATTATTAATTCATAGCCTAATGCAACAATTACATAAGTAAACTCTCAAAACATTATAATTATGACATTTCATTTTAAAATTTTCATGTAACAGTCTAAAGCCAAATAAATATCCGTTCTTGCCTTTCATTTCAGACGTCTGCTTCTAGGGGCCGTTCACATATCGCGTCTTTTCCGCGCTCAAGGTCGTTATTTCAAATGTAGGCGCGCGGCGAGCACGCTCATAATGGAAGCAACATGGTGCGCTAGTTTTTCCAGGCGGGTTTTTCCTTCTCATCTCCAGAAATATATCTAGTAGTAAAGCTAATGCAAGGGCTAGAAATAAATGAATCCTTTGCTGATAATTCTTCGTCGTCAGCATGGAGAGCGCAGTTCATGGTTGGTTGCATAGCAACGACAGACGCAATGGGAGCGCAAGCGCTTGTAGGAGACAGCGGCACGGCCGCGCTTTCCACACGCTTTTAGACGCAATATGTGAACGGCCTCTTGCAGAGTTGGCCAATTACTATATTTTTGTCATGCTTGATGAAATACTTCCACACATCTGACGTGTGGTGTCTGTTGGTGACGTTCGCCATTTTTAATTCATTTATGGTTAATGGACGCTCGAGTAGTCGATTGTTTCCGACAGCGTCGACTAGTGGTTGAAGTAGTCGATCTATCGACTACTCGACTAGTCTATGCAAGCCCTACTGTTCTCTGAGTCAACTTTTCTTTTTTTTAAGGTAGAGAGAAGAAATTTTTTTTGTTTGACAAACTTTGTGCTTGGCTTGAAAGAAAATAAGAGCGTTTAGAGCGCGGCACTACAGCGCGTCGCGAATGGGCGATTTTGATTGGTCATGTAAGTTACACATACTACCTGTTTTGCCACCATGGCTTAAAGGGGTGCCTACTGCCTCATAGTGCACGAAAAAAATGTACAATTAACCATAGTTATGCTCTGTATGAGACTTCCCATATGTAATAATTACATTCAGTAGCGTAACTTTGTTTTAAAAAATGGATGGGACACTGCTAACATTATTCTAAATCATAAATCAGATGTATGTACAATAACATTACGATGTCCAGCAATCGATTTAAATAGTACACTGGGTTTAATTTGTCGTGTAATAAGGTCTAACATATATTGTTGGTGGCGAGAATGTTCACGTGAATAAATACATAGATCCGACTGTATTTAGTGTGTAATTAAATGGTCCAGTGGCAGAACTTTTACCATGCGTGTCAGAGGATCTGTGTTGAGTGTGTTCTAATCCGCACTCGAATAGTTTTTTTTTTTTTTTTTCTCAAAACCGACTATATGGTTGAATATCAGGCAGGGACACGTTTGTGTGCATTTTGTTTTGTAATTTCACCGGAACGAATAGAAAGTCTCCACAACGGATTGAAGCGCGCGTCCGAGTGAAGAGTGAAGACTGTCACTGTGCGCGAGCCACAAGAGAACACAGTATCCGCGCCACTGATCGCAGCGGCAACGAGCACTTTGATCACTTGATTAAAAAAACAACTCATTTCAACACTAGATCGCTTCTTATTTAACAACGAACGAAATTAACGCTCTGCTAGTTCACTGGAGATTTTTTATTTATTTGTATTGATACATTCGTGCGGTGAGATATTTCAAAAGTGGTAGGGACAATATCAACCACGCCTATGACTATACTTCACTCCAAGGGCCGGTACAAAATCCCTCAGGGGCCGGACCCGGCCCGGGGGCCGCCAATTGAATAGCCCGGCTCTGAGAGGAGGCCTGGCACATATATCAGAGCTTCAGGGAGTGAAGGGCCTAAAGCACCTCCCCAGAGGGGGAGAGGCCACTTCTAAGGCTCTACCTGCAACATCTGTACACATGGAAGCCTCAGCAGGATGACTCTCGAAGGAGAGGAGACCTGACACATGCCATAAACAGACCAACCCTAAGCCAAGCTCCAAAGTACCACCTCCAAACGTATGTCCAGAGCTCAGAGAGCGAAGGGCCTGAAGCACTTCCTCAGAGGGGAAGGGGCCACTTCTAAAGCTCGACCTACCAAATCTGTATACATGGAAGCCTCAGCAGAATGACTCTGAAGGAGAGGAGGTCTAGCATATATCTAGGAGAGCTAGTTTCAACAAGAACCACAGAAATGCTGTTTGCATGGAGGCCTCAACAGGATGACTCTCAAAGGAGAGGAGGCCTGACACACGCTAGAATACAACGGTAATCAAAGCTACAGGGAGCAAGGGCCTAAAGCACCTCCTCGGAGAGAAAGGGGGCCACTTCTCAAGTTACACCTGCAAAGCTGTCTGCATGGAGGTCTCAACAGGAAAACTCTTGAAGGAGAGGAGACTTGACACATGCTAGAAAACTATAAACTGTATCACAGGAGACCTCAGCAAAATGACTCTCAAAAGAGAGGAAACCTGGCACATATAGTTATGAGAGCTAGATCGAATGCTACCAAAGCTTCAAAGAGGAAGGTAAACTCTCAAACTCCTGCAATGTCTGTATGCATGGAAGCCTCAGCAATATGACTCTTGAAGGAGAGGAGGCCTGACGCATGCTAAGTACAGGCCAACTATACAAATGGAGGCCTCAACAGGATGACTCTTGATGAGAGGGAGCCTGACACATATAGTTAGGAGAGCTAACTCAACTCTACCAAGCTAAATATCATAAACTGCCTCATATTGATAGAGGAGCTAGCTAGGCACGTACACAGATAAACAAAGTAGAAACAAAATAACTCTGGAGGATGGAGGCCTCAGCATGACAGCCCTCAAATTAAAAGGAAACCTACAACATCCTTGAAACACTCCTATCTATTGGGAGCATAGAGGCCCAAACATTGTGAGGGCCTGCTAAAAACTCGACCAGAGGTTTTAGTAGATACTCTAGCATAATGAATAGTATAACTTAAAAGTAAACCGACTCCAAAGGAGCAGAGGCCTAACAAACAGACTCAAAGAAGAGGAGGCCTGCCATACTCATCCTAAGTGGCTAAATTAAGATATATACAGCCTGCCATAGAGCGGAGGCCACATAGATAACTCTCAGATTGAGAGGCGCCTAGCCACGCTTCTAAGTAGGAAACTGCTACCTGTGTATCTTGAAGAACACTACCACCGAAGCCCTTTAACTTACTTTCCAGAAGGGGAACGGAGGCCAAATAACCCAGAAATAATATAAATATATATTTGAATCCATTTATTTATTGGGAACAGCCTGTCTACCCCTTCAATTTTGGTTAGACACCAAAAGCCTGAGGTAGACCGTCAGAATAGATTATCATCATCGGTCCGGCTCATGGGCCTGATGTTAATGGATTAAAAGGCAGAGGGGGAAAGAGGGAAAGCAGGGTGTGTACAGGGAAGGAGGCTATTATCTGCCTCTGCCCGGACGCTTGCGTCTGGTCTGAAAGTCTTCTTCCCTTATACCCTGCCTCTTCCTCCTGGACTCGCGCCACCTCATTGTCCTCATTGGACCCCCGGGCTGTCTGGGTGTGAACCTGGACCGACGCGGTATGCAAGATTTATATGCAGCTGAGCACGCCTTCGCCTCTCTGAATCTTCCGACCACTGCCTCGACAGAGGTTCTAAAAAGCTCAGGTCTGTGTTGTGCGGCGCAGCTCAGCTACCGCATCAGGAGATAAACCCTGACCTTGATCCAGGTCCCTCAGCAGGTCAGCCTGGTACACCTGTAGCACAGCCATTGTGTGCAGTGCAGCACCAGTCTGACCTGCCGCAGCGTATGCCCTGCCATTTAGATGAGATGTAGTTTGAAGGGGTCTAGATGGCAGGGTTGGAGCTCTTAGTGTCGATGCCTCCCCCTGCGAGAGATGACTCGCAAAGGTCTCTTCAATGGGAGACATTGACACATACCCGTGCTCTCGCATTCCCTCTACATTTGAATAACTTGAATGTTGAAAGCGGTGAATGCGGGCAGAGTACAGGTTCTTCCATGCCTTCACAACCTCGCCGTGGAGGTCAGGAAGGAATGGAAGGCTCACTGGAACTGATGGAGTGTGGCCATCGTCAAGCCTTCCACGAGCAGCTTCCTCTCTGACGCGCTGCCATGGCAACTCAAGCCTGGCAGTGGCAAGCTCCATCACCTCCATCAGTTCTGCATACGCAGGGCAGGGAGGCTGGGCAGGTTGAAGCATTTCAGTATCTTTACCTGCCTCAGCCTCCTCCTGCTCATCTTGGCTCGAAGCCAAAAGAGCAATGCCTGCCGGACCGAATGACGCTTGAGAAAGCGCGTCCACGTCCAACAGTTCGTCCTCATCACCTGCTGATGATCGCGAGAGATTCACTCCTCTCTCAAAATTGTCAGCGAGGTCTCTTTGTGATCCCTCTTCCCTCAAAAAGAGAGACAAACGAGAACGGAGCGTTTTCATAGAAAACCGCTCACAGTGTGCGTACCCCGCCCTCTCGAGAGCAGAGCGTGTGTGCTCTTCACCAAGACAACGAACACATAGGTCGTGAGTGTCACCAGGTGTGAGACATCTCTCACACGGGTCAGCACACTTCCTATAATTTCCAGCCATTTGTTAGTTTTTTACTCACAGTTTTGTTCAGTGAAACAGTCCCTGAAGACGAAAAGAGGATGACATATTCTCTGGGCGTCCCTTTTATACTTCCTGGACGCGCTAGAGCATGACGTCATGGCTGACGCCGGCCAATACGATTTTCGTGTTTATACAGTGTTTCAGTCATCAGTCATGCTGAGGCGTTTCCCTATCGTCATCCGACACAGTAGGAGTTCCCTTTCGAAAGGGGATGGTTTAATTATTGAAAGACAATTGTTTATATGTGAAATTTTTGTATAATTTTATACATAAAAGCATCTTTTCACACAAAATAACGCTGCTGCCCATCTGATATGGATATAGAGTGATATTGCTCATAAATATCCAAATATATGATACAGCTTTCATTCTTCAGCTCAGTCATATATTCATGGGAGAAAAAATCTGTCTGAAAATAAGGAGAGCGATATCTTTATCATAGTGTCCTTTCAATGGTTAAAGTTTCCACAGTCATCGCTTCTGCTGCACTTTATTTGTACCGGTTTTTTTTATTGGTTTAATTAAGCTTTTCATTTCAGGCCAGGATCCCATACGTGTATCACATTCTGCATTAAAATTGTAATGGAAAACTAGTCAACTTGACTTGGCAAAAGGCAAACAGCAAACACACACACACACACACAAACACACACACACACACACACACACACACACACACACACACACACACACACACACACACACACACACACACACACACACACACAATCAGCTGTTGAGCAGCATTACTGATGTGCAATGGCTTTTGCATTTATATAAAAATGGCAAATTGTAAAATTAGTTCTATTACAATATCAACCGACAATTGGCCAAAAGAAAGATAAGGATAACCCACTCAACTCTACTGACGACATATTAAACAATTCTAATGCAAGGCCAAACACTCAATAAAATGTATTTAGTTTAGTTGAACAGAAACTGTATCATCAACTGTGGAGAAGATTGGAGCTGGTCAGAATCTCACCTCTCCCAGTTTGTCCAGTTTGACATATGACTCTAATTTGCCAAAGCCGATTTCTGACTGAAAGGAAAACAGATCTCAGTGATTAGCTGGTCGTGTCAAAGATGATATTTTTGACTGTGACCTAATGTAAACATTAAATAAAGGTGTAATGAACCTTGCAAGCACAAAGAGATCTGACATTTACTCCCAGTTTCACAGACAGGGCTTGAGATATTACCAGACTAAAATTCATGTTTCAACTGAAAGCATATATATATATATATATATATATATATATATATATATATATATATATATAGATATAGATATAGATATATAGATAGATAGATAGATATAGAAAAGAAATGCATTATAAACATTTGATGATGTCATACTAATAGATCATGACAAAGAAAGACTTACAAGTGACGTTCTGCGAAACCTTCGACTTAGAGGTTTGTCAAATGGGGGGCTGTTTGTGGCAAATTTCTTTAGGTAACCCTCTGGCAAACGAATATCCGCTGGCAGTGAAAGACGTTTGTTGATTTCCTGAAGGGGAAAGGGAAGGGGAGAAGACATATAATGTGTCAAAGAGCAGTTGAGTGGGGCAGATGAATATATCTTGAGAGAGTGCTGATGGAAGGGCACTTATAAATGTCACCTGGTGACCACATAATACTGGTGGACAACTTTAATGCCCATGTTGGGGACGACAGAGAGATATGGAGGAGAGTGACTGGGAGGGACGGCTTGCCTGATCCAAACACAAATGGTATTATTGGACTTCTCTGCTTGGCATGGATTGGTCATTACAAACACTATGTTCAAACATAAGGTGTACCTGTTTCATAAGTTCTCAGGCAGGCACAACAAGATCAGCGCAAACAGAGAGAATGTAGCCATAACAGAATATTCATGTTACAGAACGCCCCTCAGAGGACTGAGGTGGAGCTGGTGGGACTGAGGATTGAGGCGGAGCCAGAAGGAGCCGAAGGGGTCGAGAGATGGAGCGCAGCAGATAGTGGTGGCGGCAGGATGACGTCTGACCAAGGCGAATCCGGAGGGATAAGGGAGCCCGGTGGAGCCGCAAGGATGATGGCTCACGGTGGAGCTGAGGGAGGGAAGAGCCAAGGTAGAGCCGACAGGTTGACGGGCCTAAGTGGATTGACAGGATCAGTGGCTGAAGGCAGACCCAGGGGATCCTCTTGACTGGGTGGAGCTGGAGACCGGAAGAGCCGAGGCAGATCCACACAGAGTAGAGTTAAAAGAGAAGTCACAGGGCTGAAGGAAACCAGCAGAGGCGGGGCTGAGGAACTGGCTGAATTTGGAAGACGAGGTAGAAGAGGGTGGCTGGGCAGGAACTCTGGAGACACAGGGATCTCTGCACTTGGTGGAAACAGCGGGGGAACAGGAAACACTGAGCTGGGCGGGACCAGTGGGGACGGGAGAAAAAGGGAAACATCATCTTCCAAATTATTAAAATAATTACCAGGTACCAGTTCTTAACCATTACGTATTTCAGCCCCCGATAATCAATGTTCAAAGAACCATCCTTCTTCTTTACGAAGAAGAACCCCGCACAAGCCAGAGAAGAGGAGGGACAGATCAAAATGTAGATTATGGAGCAATAATCAGGGATGACACAGTACAATGGGAACCACTGGTTAAATGAAAAGGAACTCCTCTTTGTGGTTTCCTAAGTAATGACACTCACTGGGCCAGTAATTTGTGTTATGGTCATTAGACAAAGACCGCTCAAGGAGTGAGCTGTGAGAGAAGAATAGTGATCTTAAATGGGAAGGCTTTTCCGCTCCAAGTAGAAGAGCTCTTAGCACTTGAATACAGAGTTGTTGACGACAACAGTTGCAGGAGGGACTTTACGGGCACCAGGAGATAGGCAGATAGACGTACCGCTCACCCGGACCCCCTTGTTTACTGGCGAGCCGTGGCTTTTACAGGACATAACACATTAACATGACCTTGGTACACAACAGTAAAGGCAGAGACCCAATGTCAGTCGACATTGCTTCTCCTCCGCTGTGAGACAAAGTCTGCCCATCTGCATAGGCTCCAGCTTATCTGCTACTTCAAGAGCTCAGGAATTGGAGAAGATTGCAGAGCGTTTGGCCAATGACCTGATGTAAAACTGCAGGGCTCTGTGTCAGTTCGATGTGGCTGTCCAGATGAATGGCAAGATCAATGAGGTAATATAAGAATTCTGGGGGGTCACGGACATAGATTTCATCTTTAACCTCCTTAACCAACTCATCCAAAATGTGTGCCACCAGTGTTGCTGGGTACAACACAGGGTCCTGAACTCTTCTACCTTACCGAAGAGTAGCCATGTTGCCAAGATGCCTCCTTGCCGAAGACGGACCTATTCAATACCTTAATAATTTCAGTTCAAGAGCTGGAAATCTGCACTACAGAGAGACTGAGACTCCCAGACTGCAGCACCCCAGTCACAAGCCCACAAGGCGAGGAGCGAGATGAAAAATGTGGCTACCCATCCACTGGGTCCATCTCTGGCCAATGTGTGATGTCAGGCTTGTGGTGTGGTGTCAAAATCAGAGACAGTCCACACAGCAACCAAAACAAAGTAGGAGGTAAGAGAAGAGTCAGACAGACAGGGAGGTCAAAACCAGGCAAGCAGGAGAGGATAAAGGGGCAGTTGAGGACCAAGTTCAAAGGCAGGCATGGATCAAACAGAAATAGACAGTATAACCCAGTGATTGCAGTAAAGGGGAAATCCAAAAACCAGCGCCAGGGATAATGCCAAGAGTCACCACCGGTGTGGGTAATTCAATGGATGGAGTATTTGGGAAGATATGATTCCATTAGAGTAACTGGGCAGATGACAAGAGTAAGCGGAGAGAGAAACCTGAATGACTCCACTGCTTCCACAGTGCTGTTCATGATGGTGAGTTGGGGGAGAGATGGGGTGTTCACGAGTCCACGATCAGCTCCACTGTTTTGAGAATGTTCAACTCCGGGTTGTTATGACTGCACCAGACAGCCAGTTGTCTGAACCTCCTGTCTGTATGCAGACTCGTCACCGTTGTGGATGAGGCCTATGACAGTGGGGTGTTGAAGAATTTTGATGACTTCATGACCACAGACGTGATAGAGACTCACTTTTTTGGAGACTGGAATGATAGTGGAAGAGACTTCTTCAAAAAGAGAGAGAAATCAAACCTGAGTCCTAGGAGAGAGTGACATGACCTATAACACTGCATTTTCTGAACAACAATCAGCTTCAGGTGGGCTCCTGAGTATTAGATGTAGGGGACAATCCCAAAATCACAGCCTGTACCTAATCCCTTTTCTTTTGTTTAAAGAAATGAACTAAAAGAACTAAAAGAACTAAAAGAAATGAAAAGAAAAAAATGACAATGACAAACAATAAGATATCCATAATAATGTTAGGGTTACCTAATCCTAGGGTCAGGGTTAAGATAATAATTTATCTACGACTGGTGCCAAATGATCTGCTTATCGGCTATGGTAGGTGGTCTTATGTCAGTGAGGTGTTGGTTATAGATAGGCTGATCTGTGGTTTGAGCTGTGGAGGGGCTAGGGAGGCATTCTATCGCTTTGGCGAATTCATAGATGATGGTGAGGAAGTATGATTTTATAGGTGTGTTGCGGGCATATGCGAGGATAACCCCCTTTGGCACTGAGGAACCACAAGTTTGGACAGTGAGATCCTCCGTGGGATATAGCAGAACGCCATTCTTGAGAGACACCATTTGCTTCATTTAATTTATAAATTTATAATTTATGTGTGTGTGTCTACCTGTTGGAATGTTTGTGACTCACTTATGATTGTACATGCATTACCTCATTAGAGAGTCGCTGCTGAAGGTTGCGCATTCGCACTCTTACAGGACTCTGAACTTCATCAGAGGAGGTTCCTGAAGCTTGATCACTTTCTCCATCTGACCACATTTTCCCATGGACTACACCTGTAAACACACACACACACACACACACACACACACACACACACACACACACACACACACACACACACACACACACACACACACACACACACACTTTATAACCCCTGATGTCTTGTGTTTTATTACATTGCACATCAAACAAGTGAAAATAATTAAAACCCAGCGATGACCATGACATTTCACCTATTCTAATGTTGAATAACCATGTCAGGTGACCAAAAGTTCAGGTAATTGATCTGGAGTAAAAATCAAGCTGACAGTGATTTGCTGAAACAAACAACTGGACTTCCCTCTATTTAAACACATTTACATAGCAAGAAGAAAAGAGCTGTGCACAAAAAGGAACAACTACAAGAAAACATCCGGCTATATCAGTGGAAGAGAAACAAGGTAATTTATTCGGTTGATAATATATAAGTCCACAGCGACTATTTTGTGTAAAGCTAATTTGTTATTGCATATTCTCTGTATAAATGAATACTGTACTCTGCATTTAAACTAAAAGCTTAATATTAATTGTTAAAATATAATTGGTTGTGTGAATCCAAACAATACAAAAAGAAAGAGAGTAAACAGAACATTTGTTTTTAATATGATGCTACTGTAGTTGGCCAGGAGATGGAAGTTACAGTACAATAAATTTGAAGAAGGGCGGGGCCGAGAGCCGTGGGAACAGAACGAGTGTTAATGACACCGGTCTCGAGTCCCACGGAGGAACTCCTGAAGGATAAAGGAGGAGTGACAGCAGTGAAGGACGAGAGAGGACCAGGCCTGGCACTTTATGTTGTGGTTTTGTTTTAGTTTATGTGACAGTCGTCCATGAGGGGCTGCCGCTTTACTTTCGTTTTGTTTTTTAATGTTTATTTTATTATTTAATTAATTTAATTTAATTTATTTATTTACTTGAAATTTGTTATTGTATAGTTGGGTTTCTGGCTTAGAGGCCCAGAAAATTCCGAGCGAAAGATTTCATACATACCTTCACTATGTGCACCAGAAGTTTCAGATCCAGCAAATCGACGCCCATCAGATAAAAAAACTGTGTTATTGTAGTAAGTTGTTAATCGCAAATCATACACCTCACAAGGTGGTTTCCAAAATAGTCCCATACAATAGAACAGCCGCTCAGACTAATATTTTAGTCTTAAGTGTGTCAAAATTCTAGGGTTCTAACTGTTAAGACCTAAATAATTTGAGAGTGCTGGAGAGGTATGCTAACCTAGTTAGGAGTAACAAGATGGCAGCAGAGAGGAGACACACACTTACCAACGAAGTAGGAGTTATTTGATAGCAGGGTGTTGGTAAAACGATACAAGCGTCGTCATCATCAAGGTATTGTTTTTGTAACTGACCTTCTAAGATATTTGATACCATATCCCACTCAACAAATCAATGCTCTAACTGCAGAAATGAAAGTAATAATGAGTTTTTTGGCAAGTGTGAGAATGCAGCAGTGCACCGGTGCAGATTTAGGCTCATCGGCCCACATAAGCAGGGTCTGAAATAGCACTATTGTGCCACTGACCACACCAAACATACAGTAGTGGCCAAAAGTGATGTCCAGAGGCGATATTTGTTTTAATGACCCTACAAGTTTGATGAATCCATCAAAACATTAGGAAAATATTTTATGTATTTATTTTTCTGGGCCGGACATCACTTTTGGCCACTACTGTTTGGCAGTTCATTGACTTTCCAACTGAATCTTCAAACCATGCTGTAAAAGTTGGTTTTAGTTTTTGTAGATTACATTTTTGGCATTATTTCCTTTTATCTTGATAGGATAGTATAGAGTGAACAGGAAGTGAGACGGGAGAGAGAGCGGGGACGGGATCGTGAAAGGTCTGCGAGCCGGGACTCGAACTCGGGTCGCCTGAAGCACAACGGCGCTATATCAACGCTGTCCACGAGGCTATCGGCACTGACAAAAACAAGCCACTTTTATGAGGACTTCCGGCTTCCTTGAAGTTGTTGGAGCCAATGATGGAAATCGTATCATCGCTCTAACTGCAAATGAGGAGGCATATATCAATAGAAAAGGATTCCACAGTGTCAATACTTTTTCATGATGTTTCTTAATTAAATGATTTTATTATAACTACATGAAATGATTGGTGTCATGCTGCTGTGACCTCACCCTTGCAGGCTCACTACTGGATGATTCAGAGGTTGATGGCGGCCATTTTGAGTTGACATTATTGTAGTCCTTAAGCCCAATTTATACTTCTGCGTCGAACTCACGCCGTAGCTGCGTCGTAATCTGTGTGTAGCACACGTACCCTTCGGCGTACCCTGACGTGCACCTCTCCAAAAGTGTACTCTGCACGTGTAATTTAGCGTCAACACGGACAACGACGCAGAAGTATAAATGAAAACCACCGCGTAGCCTACAGCGTAGAGGCTCCGGCGTAGGTCTGACGCAGAGGTATAAATCAGCCTTTAGTTCACCATCAGTCTAAGACTTTACTGAAAGTTGCTTTTAGCTTCTTTATAAAAGTCCTACGTTTTACTAAGACTTTTTTGACACTTAAGTCAAAGTTTAAGACTATACTTATGAGCATTTCTGAGAAGTTTGGTTCCTCAAATCACAGCCCTGCAGAGTTCATCTCCAACCCCAATCAAAGACACTAGAGCGAGGCGATCGAGAGTTACAGAAGAACATTACAGGTGCGTGTGATCAGGGTTTGAGCTAATGTGTCAAACTCAGTGGAGAACAGAGAGCATTCTGGGGCAGTCAGACCGTCCTAAACAAGAACTTGTGAATTTATTCCCAAACGTGGACAGAAACATAGTGTTGGTTTTTGTAATGTCTGTTAATGTTAAATGTTTTGATGATCACTTTTTCTCATAAGCTGTAAAAAAAAAATCCAAAGATCCAAAGTTTTGAAAAAAAGTGCCATGTTACATAATGAAAATAATGGGTTTGTCATATATCGGATATTTCCTTTTTTACTTCTAATTTCTATTTTTATATTCTGCTACTTCTGCTGTTCTGAGTAAACATTTATCATATAATTGAATGCCTCTGTGTGAACACTCATCAGTGATTAAAGGAGTGTATGAGAGTGAAAGTTTGTCTGTACGCAGTTTCTGTTCTCACCGATGTCTCGGGACAAGGGAGGCTCGTCCAGCCCGGTGTCTTCTGGAAGCTCCGAGAGACTCTCGTCCAAACGCCGAACGCTTTGCAAGCTCATGGACAGGCGCTTTTTAATGATCTTCATGCGGTCCATCAAGGATGCTGTGGGTTCAGTCACATGTGCACATTCAGTAAATCCACAATCTGAGCTCTTCATAACGCAGCTGGATATAAAATGCTCAGTACCATCACTCAAACAGGACAGGTTCGGTTCAGATATTGTTTTGGGAATGTAATCTGTCGTGGATCATTTAGTCCTTATGTTAATGTGAGGTCGACTCGAATCGTTTGTTGAGGGAATGGAATCCTTTTCTTATTGCCACAAATATTACTCTTTCTTTGCCACTGACGGTAATCCATGTTTTCATTGTACAGTAGGGGGCGCTACACACTGTAAAAAATATATGATCAATAAGTTATTACAACATGTTTTTACATTGCTTTAACTCAGCAAAATAAGTTAAGCAATTTTCTACTTTTTTTAAATGTTACACAAGATTCAAATCATTTTTTTTTAAAGTTAGTTAAATGCAATTTAAGTTTAAATGACTTAAACATCCTAGTGGATTGTACTTAAAAATGTAAGTCAGCAACTTTCAGATCAAAACAGAGGTGAAGATATAAGATATAAGAAGATATAAGAAGTTCTTTACGAGCAGGACTCAATCTACTCCATCTGTGTTTTTATCATCGCTCTGAATCTGATTCAGACGTAGTCTTTGATAAAAACGTGGTTTTCTCAGATTTTTGTTAAAAAGTTTGCTTTTTTTAATGAAACTTGCCCACATTCAAGTGTTGATAAAGAAAAGAATGCATGAAGCTACAATATGAGTTTTTTGTGTTTTTCTCCTTGCTATAAATAAATTCTGAAAATAGATCTTCACTTCAATTGTCTCCTTCGCCTCAACGACCAAAGCATATTATATTATATTATATTATATTATATTATATTATATTATTAAAACTAAGTGAACCGAACCTGTCCCTTGTACTATAATTAAATCTATAATAAAATAATTTCAGTTCATGTAGACTGTAGAGGAATAAATGTGTGTGTTGAACGGCAGAATCTGTGCTCTTTAAAGCTGCTGTGCTGGAAGATTATCGGTCACTGGTTTTATGATAATTTACTCAGAACCTGAGACATATTTGGGCTTTTGGCCGTGGATCTGAATGAAGAGCAGGGAGTAAAGAGTTAACAAGAAGCAGTAAGAAGACAGAACACCAGAATTGTGTGTAGAATTAAACGGATTTGGTCAAAAAGTGCCCATTGAACAAGCACTAAGGATGATGATAATTAAATGACCATTCAAGTGCAATAACAAAAAAAGTAGCAGTTTATTTCAATATTAAAGGAATGGTTCAGCCAGAATGATCTCATTCCAACCTCTGCAGAATGTTCATGTTGCTCTGTTTCACACTGTGATTATTGCACATGCATAACACATATATTTGCACTGACAACTACAGACATGAACATCTCCAGTTCACCCATGCTGCATCTCTCTGGATTGGGAATTGGTCAATTGTACAAAGTTTTAGTGAGGATGCGGGAGAGGATCTGTGAACGGCAGTGAAGCGACACAACTGACACATGTAGATCACATGATAATCACAACATGGCGGATATAGTACGTCCAGATTACATTCACTATATATATATATATATATATATATATATATATATATATATATATCGCTTTTTTAGTAGTCGTGAAGTAATTACGTACTCAAAATAAGTACCCACTCGAGAGAGTAGTGCATTGGCTGATGGGACGGTTAATGTCCAGATTTTGTTGCTGATTTGAAATATAGGCTATGATTTAAATGTGAGTTTGCCAAGCTGTTTTCTATGGTTAACTACCTTAGTTAACATGAACTAAGAATGCACAATACTTCTACAGCATGTATCTTAGTTAATAATCATATTAATTTGAACATTTACTAATGCATTATTAAAATCAAAGGTTGTATTTGTTAACATTAGAACAATGCACTGTGAACTAACATAAACACAATGAACAGCTGTATTTTAATTAACTAACATTAACGAAGATTAATAAATACTTTAACAAATGTACATTGTTACATTTATGTTAACTAATGAACCTTAATGTAAAGTGTTACCGTTTTACAGTATGTAAAAGAGCAGCATGAACATTCTTCAGAATTTCTCATAGTGTGTTCTCCGGAAGAAAGGTTGATTTAAACCCCTTTAGATGCTGGTATTTAAGGAGTGTGTTCTGAACGCGTGTGTGTGTGTGTTGACATCTTGCCCCATCCTGAAACACATGCGTCATCATCCCATCTGCTGAAATCAGTGAATAACAAACATCATGACAGGCTTTAATAAGCGCTCAATCCCGCATTAGCTGAGTTACACACCGCGAATCAACACAACTCTACATTAGTCAGGAACTGCTGAAAGTTCATGACTGGACTGGCATATGAAGCACATACTAATGCACGAAACACCGCAGCCTACCTGCGGCAAACGCGACGCGACGCGTGTTCTCTTCACCGACGCTGCTCGCTGCACTCCACCGTGTCACATTTATACCTCACTAAACAGGATCTACAGTGAGATAGGGTGAATGTTTGAAGAGTTCGAGCTGAATCACCGATGCTCGGATGAACGGACATTTCTCCGGTCCGGCCGGGACTCCTGGAGATCACGTGACCAGCGCTGCCCTGTGTGTGTGATGAAGCGCGTTACCGTGAACATCCCATATCGGAATCACCCCTCTTCACACACACACATGCACTGGTGCACCAGTAATATTTTCCTACAAGATTATTTATAATATATTTAACATTTAAAATGCATTGTGCATGCTTGCTGCTGCTGATCTCCACTGTTGCAGCACATTGGTCACGTTCATTCTAGAGAAAGGTTCCGCCTCTTTTTGATATTCAATGAGGACGTATTTATTCGTATATATATATATATATATATATATATATATATATATATATATATATATATATATATATATATATATATATATAGATAGATAGATAGATAGATAGATAGATAGATAGATAGAGATAGATAGATAGATATAGATAGATAGATAGTCAGCAATAATAACTTCAATACATAAGCATTTAAAATATTAAAAATTATGTAACTTGTTTTTTTGTAAGAACGGTAAAGTTCTCTTTCTGCCAGAATTTTTAGTGAGTTGTATTTGGGTAGCCTGCTATAATGCAACACCTTTATATAAATGGCATTTAATGGCGCTTAATTTTACATTGTTCACTTACAAATTAGCCTGACAAAATCATACACTTCAGACATGAGTAAAGTAGGCCAATGAACATCCATCTGTAACCCCATATTTTGTTTTTTAAATTCATAAAACAAGTTGAGCAGGGGCCTCATTTATAAAGCTTGCGTACGCACAAAACGGGGCTGAAAACATGCGTACGCCAGTTCCTGCGCAAAATGTGGGATTTATAAAGAAAAACTTGACGTGAAAATATGCGCACCTACACGCAAACTCTGAGTCTGACCCATGCGTACGCACATTTTGGAGACGGAGCAGAACGGCGACACCGATGGTGAGCTGGAGTTAAATGTCTTTTTGGTCACTTTTAGAATTTAGAATTAAAATTAAACATAATACAGAAAGATAATACAAATATAATTTCACTCACCAAGCCTGTCACTTGAAGCAAATATCCATTCCTTCTTAAATGTCCGCGCCAGCGAACGCGTTGGGCCGTTTAGTGAAACTGACGCAGTTTAAATAAATAAAATAATGATTTAAACTATGTTTTACTTCTGATATAAACATTTAGATATTCAAATTATGGAGTTAAACACTTAAACATGAAATCATACTGAAAAGTTACAACTTTTTTTTATATTCAATCAATAGAAATATTTGTTGTGGATGTGATTGTTTTTGAACACTTTTCCTGTGGCGTGCTTTAATGTTTTAACCACAGAGATTGCTTATCATGATAATACCAGATTGTCTGAGAAAATAGTTTCGTGCAAATAATGCCCAAGGCCTATCTGTTTTCATTAAAAATATAAATCAATTAAAAATACAATTCGGCAAGTGGAAAAGACTTTCTCTGAAATGTATTTTACACTATTTGATTTATAGGCTATTCAAAAACAAGGCAAGGATAGACAACTACTTGATTTGTATTAATGTAATGTTTCTTGTACCGTTTATATCATTTGCATATGATTATTCAAGTTATCACGTGGATGAATAATCATATGCAAATGATATGTAGATGAGGATCTGCATAGTAAAACTAGGCGTTGTATGCTACATATATGGTTATTTCGGGTGGAGACGCATGCACGCACAATCTTCCGCTGACTGGGATTTATAAAGTGAATTCTGCGCAGGTTCTGGCGTACGCACGGTTTTATAAGTCTGAATATTTTTTTGCGTACACCATTTTTGGCTTTTGTGCGTACGTTCACTTTTAGTAAGGTTCCTACACACAGTTTTATAAATGAGGCCCCTGGTCTTTTCTTCTCTATAATGCTGTATATCTGAGTGAAACGCTTCTGGAACAAGAACTAATGTGGGCGGGGCTTGATTTTGACCGTGACTAATTGATTGGATGGTTGTGGTTTGCTATTGGTGGATCTCATGTGAGTGACATGTTGCCCCGCCCTCGTCATCAGAGAAGAGAAGAGATGCTGCAAGAGGAACTCTTTCTGATCCAAGATTAACACAATTATGATGTGCACGGATAAATCAAGCCCCTCCTTGAACTGCCACCTTACCGTGGTGGAGGGGTTTGAGTACCCGAACGACCCTTGGAGATATGTTGTCTGGGGCTATATTGCCCCTGGTAGGGTCTCCCAAGGCAAACAGGTCCTAGGTGACGGGTCAGACTAAGAGCGGTTCAAAAACCCGTATGACGACTATAAATTCGAGGACCGTGACGTCGCCCGGCATGGTGCAGCCGGGGCCCCACCCTGGAGCCAGGCCCGGGGTTGGGGCTCGTATGCGAGCGCCTGGTGGTCGGGCCTCCCCCCATGGGGTCCGGCCGGGCTCAGCCCGAAGGAGCGACGTGGGGCCACCCTCCCGTGGACCCACCACCTGCAGGAGGGACCGTAAGGGGCCGGTGCTAAGTGGATCGGGTGGCAGTCAAAGGCGGGGGCCTAGACAACCTGATCGCTGGACGCGGAATCTATCTCTAGGGACATGGAACGTTACCTCTCTGGTGGGGAAGGAGCCTGAGATTGTGCGTGAGGTTCAGAGATTCCGACTAGAGATAGTTGAGATCACCTCCACGCACGGCTTGGGCTCTGGAACCACACTCCTCGAGAGAGGATGGACCCTTCACCACTCTGGAGTTGCCCATGGTGAGAGGCGGCGGGCTGGTGTGGGTTTGCTTATAGCCCCCCAGCTCCGCCGCCATGTGTTGGAGTTCACCCCGGTGAACGAGAGGGTAGCTTCCCTGCACCTTCGGGTCAGGGATAGGTCAGAGTGCAGAGTACCCGGCCTTCTTGGAGTCTCTGGGAGGGGTGCTGGAAAGTGCCCCGTCTGGGGACTCCGTCGTTCTACTGGGGGACTTCAACGCCCATGTGGGCAACGACAGTGACACCTGGAGGGGTGTGATTGGGAGTTGACGGATACCAACGGGCCAAGCGGACTGCAGCCCGGGTGGTTGTGGAGGCAAAAACTCGGGCCTGGGAGGAGTTCGGTGAGGCCATGGAGAAGGACTATCGGTAGGCCTCGAAGAGATTCTGGCAAACCGTCCGGCGCCTGAGGAGGGGGAAGTAGTGCCCTACCAACGCTGTTTACAGTGGAGGTGGGCAGCTGTTGACCTCGACTGGGGATATCACCGGACGGAGGAAGGAATACTTCGAGGACCTCCTCAATCCCGCCGTCACGTCTTCCATTGAGGAAGCAGAGGCTGAGGGCTCAGAGGCAGGCTCGTCCATCACCCAAGCTGAAGTCACCGAGGTAGTCAAGAAACTCCTCGGTGGCAAGGCACCGGGGGTGGATGAGATCCGCCCTGAGTACCTCAAGTCTCTGGATGTTGTGGGGCTGTCTTGGCTGACATGCCTCTGCAGCATCGCGTGGCGGTCGGGGACAGTACCTTTGGACTGGCAGACCGGGGTGGTGGTCCCTCTTTTTAAGAAGGGGGAGCGGAGGGTGTGTTCCAACTATAGGGGGATCACACTTCTCAGCCTCCCCGGGAAAGTCTATGCCAGGGTACTGGAGAGGAGAATCCGGCCGATAGTAGAACCTCGGATTCAGGAGGAACAGTGTGGTTTTCGTCCCGGTCGTGGAACACTGGATCAGCTCTATACCCTCAACAGGGTGCTGGAGGGTTCATGGGAGTTTGCCCAACCAATCCACATGTGTTTTGTGGATTTGGAGAAGGCATTCGACTGTGTCCCTCGTGGCATCTTGTGGAGGGTGCTCTGGGAGTATGGGGTTCGGGGCCCTTTGCTAAGGGCTCTCCAGTCCCTGTACGACCGGAGCAGGAGCTTGGTTCGCATTGCCGGCAGTAAGTCAGACTTGTTCCCGGTGCATGTTGGACTCCGGCAGGGCTGCCCTTTGTCGCCAGTTCGGTTCATAATTTTTATGGACAGAATTTCTAGGCGCAGCCAGGGGCCGGAGGGGGTCAAAAAAGCAAAGACCACAGAAACCAGGGCAGAGCAAACAGAGGGAGAATTCAGGGAGGAGACGTCAGAGATAGAAGCCAGGGATTAGTTAATGGGATGAGGAGTCAGGGCGAAATCCCACGACGTAAGCCAACAGCGAAGTCAAGAGAGGGAGGAGCCATGGTGGAGAATTATCAGACGGAACCAGGGAGATGAAAGCCTGAGATGAATGAGGCTGATGTTGATTGAGTCCTAGATTCCCTTGATTGAGGGACGTTCACGAAGGCACTAGGTGGAGCAAATGGATCTGCAGTCCAGGGCCGAGCTGGTGAACAGTGGGCTGTAGTGTGGTGATCCTCCATCTCGCCAATGGTAAAGAAGGATCCGCAATGAAATAGGACCCGGTCCATATATTCCAGGAAGCTCCCCTGAGGTTCGTCTCTGGGCAGACGTGCTCATAACTCTGTGTCGAGACTTGCCCGGAAAAACACACACAGCCTGTCGTCGTCATAGTGGACAAGATGGCATAAATCCAGGAAGGCCAGTGTGTGTCTCTCAAGCTTTCCTCTTGGGAGAGGAGGATACGAACTGCCGCTAGATCCATAATGCAGACTGCACGTTAGACTAGGAATTGATTGATGCCTCTTCATTGGAGGGTTATTGTGCATGTTTTTGATAGTAGAGAAGAAAAATAAAAAGGCATGCTAAATGGTCTATCGCAGTGGTTCCCAAACCTGTCCTGGAGGACCCCCAACACTGCACGTTTTCTTTGTTTCCCTAATCAAACACACCTGATTCAACTCATCAGCTCATTATCACATGGGTTAAACAAAGAAAACGTGCAGTGTTGGAGGTCCTCCAGGACAGGTTTGGGAACCACTGGTCTATCCAATTGTTTAAGTTGTAGAGTCCAACTTTTAACCATTAACTCGGCCGCTACACTGCATTGTTCATTTGAAGACAGAGTTTGGTTTGTTTGGATGATGCGAAGTCTGGGGTTCGTTTCACTGCAGATATAAACGCAGATTGGGGAAGCGGAAAACTAATTTCAATGTCTCCCGGTATTCAATAATTAACTAATCTTTGATCACCAAAATTACATATTTAAATGTTTGCTTGAAAAAAAGTTCCTTTATGCCTTAAAATATCTTGAATGTAACTCGACACCCTTGCCTCATTTAGTATGCATGGTTCTATCAATATGCAAATGAGCCCCGCCTCCACTCACTCCCTCAGCTCAGATATCCACTGGTTGACGATCACACGTTGATCTGATTGGTTACAAGGTAGTTTGTGACGTCAGAAACATCAGCGATTTCAAAGCGTGTTTTTGAGACTGTCTTTGGTTCACTGCAGTTTTAAGGAGGAAATACTCGGCAATGGTGTCGACTTATCAAAAGTGGTCGATCTTCACTCCCATTCACAAGGCATTTTGACCCAAAACGAAAATATGGTCAATCTTAAAAGTGGCGTTTCCATCCTAATTATGCTTTTAAATTTTGGCAAGAGTTACGCTATAAGAGTGGTTAATACATTTAGGACCTAAGGGCTGGGTACAAACATTTACTAATTTTTCCAGTTAATTGTTTGAACAATTCAGTAACAGCTCCTGGGCCCAGATGTTCAAAAGCAATCTGATTGTTTTCAGTTATTTGTTCAACAGAGAAAAACAAATACCGGTTCACCGGTTGTTCAACAGAGAAAAAAAACCCCCAGAAATTGGATATCACAAAATCCAGTCTTTGTTTAGATCTGGATCAGTGTTGTCCAAAACTTTTTGATAAGATTAGGATACTTTTGATCCAAACCAAAAGATCATCTGCAGCTGAGAGCTTGCAGTCCATCTGCAAATGATTTTCTGTGATCTGGACTACAGGTTAACTAACTTCTGGCTCCAGATGTTCCTCCACTCTGCACAATCCACTTAAATACAAAGGGCTCATCTGCAAAAATACACAAAAATACACAATATGCTGCAAAAATAGTTTATTATGACAGCTGACAGGTGAAGTGGAGCTAGTGAATGTGTTCATGACATGATCTCGGTGTAGAGTTTGTTGGTTGTGGGTTGTGTTGTGTTGTGTTGTGTTGATGAAACGATCTGGGTGTAGAGTTGTGTTGTGTTCATGACATGATATCAGTGTAGAGTTTGTTGGCGGGAGCATGGGTTGTGTTGCTGGCGAGGACTTGCTTCTGTGACTCTCCCAAAAGCCCTGCGCTGCTGAAGTAAAACGGCACGTGAGAGATCCGCCCGTCAGACCAGCACTGCCAGAGACAGACAGAGAGAGAGACTTTAGCTTGTGTGATGTACACTGCATTTGGCATTTCTGTGTGAATCAAACAGCATCCGTTCTGAATCAGGTCTACCTCTAGGAATAGACACGCGGACGAGAAGAGCTTTAGTTTCACTCTCCGTCCAATTTGGCACATTTGTGTATAGGGTTAGGACTCGAAATCGCTCCCAATTCTCGAAAATTTCAATTCTGCGTATTGATTCCTGTGTGCGCATTTTAAAGCACAAGAAGATGCAAAAGAAAACTCTTTTCTCTGTGCACACGTCACTCTTAAAGCGACAGTAGCCTGATAAACCTGCTGTGGTCTGTCATTAATGTTAGTCAAACAATAAAAGGCAAAGAGAAAATCACTCACTGCTTCTGACTGACTTTTGTAGCTTTAATAAGGATTAATCTATACTTTAATTCACTTGAAAATAAAACAAAGCAGTGTTATTTTACATGTGATTCAAAGTTCAGGTACAGAAATTGGTTCTTAAGTGTTTGTTTGAGCTGTTGCTAATTTGTTCTTATTTTATAACTGACTGTTTGCTTGTCTTTCAGCATGTTTGAAATATATACGAGTAAAGTCTAGTTGTTTTTGCTGTGGTGTTTTTGTTTTCTGATGTCCGTTCACGGGATTCAGCTACAACAAAAAGGCACAGAATAAATATGTTTATCTAAATGTTAAATGTTTGCCTTATAGGAACTGAATCTGGGAATCGAAAAATAATCAGAATCACTAAAATTCCAGCGACACCCAAGCCTATTTGTGCATGGACCGGAAAAGTCAATCTGGTAATTACACTGATTTACCACATTTAAAGGGTTAGTTCACCCAAAAATAAAAAATTCTGTCACTAATTACTCACCCTCATATGTTTTCAAACCCGTAAGACTTTCGTTCCTCTTCAGGAACACAAATGAAGATATTTTTGATGAAATCTGAGAGATTTCTGTCCCTCCATTGATAGCTACGCAACTGACACTTTCAAGGCCCAGAAAGGTAGTAAAGACATCATTAAAGTAATCCATGTGACTCTACACATGTGACTAATCCATGTGGTTTAGCCTCAACTTTATGAAGTGATGCGAGGGCTTTGTTTGTGCAAAAAAATTAATTTACCACCTAAGTTACAAAATATTGCACACAACACATCTTGCGAACACGTGTTGGACAATAATATTATGCAAATAAAGTGGTAAATTATGTTTTTTTGCTCAAACAAAGCACCCTCTTTGGAGTGAAAAAAGGGTGAGTAATTAATGACAGAATTTTCTTGTAATTTGTGATCATTTGTGAAAGAGGCTACTGTGAGGAGCGCTCGATCCACGGGCCGATCCCAGCAGACGGCAGGGATAGTTTTCCTCTGGATGAGCGCTGCATGATCTGCATCTGGTGCCGCTGAGACTCACCACAGTAAGCAGCGCGCCGTGCTGGAAGTGCGGGTGGAACTGCATGAATCTGGGTTCTGCTCCGGCCTCTCCCATCACAAAACCACTGCACCACACACACACACACGCAGAGGTTAACACTTGACCTGGCTCAGAACATGTGCTCTGATACTTCATCATGATCATTAGCTAAAACCAAACACTTCTTGTGCTCTATCAGGTGGAAAAAAGACATCAGATTTAGACTCAAGCCACTATCAAATGTGAAAAAATGCTCGAAATGATTGACTGTGATACACATCACTATACATAAAACCAACACAACAATGCATCACAATATCATAACTGGAATGTTAGTTGGTAAAAGAAACCCTGCCAGAGATGTGCATCTAGTAATTTCTAGGGATGCACAATATATCAGCCACCATATCGGCATCGGCCAATATATGATCATTTCTGAAATTGAAAATTGGGCTGATACATTAAAGCTGATAAATAATGTATTATTTCAGCTGAGACACTTTTTGCTTGAAATATGATTGGAAATCACTTCAAAAAAGAAAAATACAGTGAAGTGTCTGTCATATCGGCTTAAAATCATAATGAGAACATTTTAATTGTGTGCTTGGGACAAAAATTTTGAATTTAGATTTTAAAATATAAAGGATTATCGGTATCAGCCAAAATGTTCACAGTGGTGTTGCTCAGAGTTGGCCTCATACGCACCAGGGCAGCAGCTCGAAGACGGGCACGGAGCGTGTTTTAAACACGGCGATCACTGACGGGTGATTATCGGCCACAGAGTCGCCTGCACAGCAGATCAAGAACAACACAGCTGTTTTAAAGAGACTTCAACAGGAGAGCAGTTTGCCATTATCTTTTATTATTATCATCATCATAGGGGGACAAAGCTATGAAGAGGTTCTGTTTAAATATTATAAACATTTAAACAACTTTTGACCAGCAAAACAAAATCATGTGGTTCAGTGTGCAGAAAAACCCCAAAGGCCTGTTTCCACCAAGGGCAATAACTATACAATAATAACATTATATCAGTCTAAAAATCGTTATAAATGTATAATATATATTATCAGAGTGCACACAACAAATATAACAACACTAGCTGTTTCCATCCACACGTTTTTATCCGAATTAAGTGATATCGAATGAAAAATGCCTTGTGGAAACAGTCAAATTTGATTGAATTTCATGAATATCGACTCAAATGAAACGCGTTCGGTCTCATCGGATTTTATCTTGATCGATATACGGCTTATGCGATAAACGCTGATGGAAACATCATTTGCCGAATAAATAATGCGATCCATTGTCTAGCGAAACTTTGTCCGCAAATGTTTGCTTGAATGTTGTGCGATTCAGTGCGAAAATGAATGGAAACACCTTAAAATGTCTCAAATCAATTCGATATACCAATTTGATCGCAAAACAGCATGTGACGTCATTACGCACAGGTTTCACCAGCTTTATTCGCATGAGTGTTTTTACCGAACTTCAGATAATTCGATTGACAAGTGGATGGAAACATAGCCACTGAAACGTGATCACTGGACTCACTTTCAGTGATTTCTTATAGTTGATGAACGATTTAAAATTGACAGCCAATCAGAATCCAGAATCCTGATTTAACCCTATAAGCCCTGGAGGACTTTAGAATTGTTTAGTTTTTCTGAGTGACATACACAAAGGTAAAGAATCATGACTATAGAGTCAAAGGGCAGGTATCGTTTGGTAGAAAAAAGAAAAGAAAAGAAAAAACATCATTACATTTGGACGTTCTCATGCTGAGAAAATAAAAAAAGTGTGCTCCGGGAAATTTCTTTTACATATTTGACATGCAATAACTATAATGCATCTTTTCTGAGAAGTTCCCCTACATGTGAGCTGCATCTGGATCATATGTTGTGTTGATAGCGCAAAGAAATCAAAAGTTACAGCCTTTGAAATAATTGGCATCATTTAAATAGTTGTTCCTCTGTGAGAAATATCTTGGACTCATTTAAATCGGGATCATCCACTGTACATGATGATGTATGATGTGTGCATGTTGAAGGCTTCATTTTGATTTTAACTACAAGATGAAATATAACACCGATAGCATCAGATTTAATCACACAAACCTATTCATGTTCCTGGTCATTTGCTACTTATCATCATTATCGGTTTCCTGACCTTCCAACATGAATGAGTGTTTTACAGCGTTTAAGATATTATAGACAGACCGCATCATAAACACAGTTGTTCGGGATTTTACCTTTCAGAAGCACAGCAAGTCTCTCTCCTCTCGGGTCCCATGAAAGCGAGCACACCTCTCCCCCAACACTGGCAAACACACGGGAACAGGAGCACACACACACTCTGATGAGGTTCAGTTGTTCACAGTATTTCTACAGCCCTCATTGCTCTATGCTCGCTCTTCTCATCAGTGCAGTTCACCTGAACCACTCTGTAAGGGTGTAAGGAGTGCAAGTCTTACGTGAGTTCTCCATCAGGTCCAGGGAAGCTGGTCTCGGAGAGGTCGGCCACCACTGTGGCGGCTTTAGGACCGCCTGAAACACCGGCAGAGCAAACACCACACTCAGATCATGAGCGTTCAAAGCCTTAATAATCTCCTAAACTTCTTGATATGACATAGCAAGTGTAATCAGTAGGGATGCATGATATATCGGCCACCAAAGCAACAGGATTCTTGAACATTTTGTCAACTTAATTTCAAAAATGTTCATTCAGTCCACCTAATATATTTAAAACTCAAGTTTACTGAATCAATTTGTGTTACATGGATCTATGTTACATGAATCAAGCATCCCAGCATGCTTTGCAAGGGAACTGCATGAGGAGAGTAAATGTTATCTTATGTGTTTTTCAGTGAAGGGAAAGACATGTAAGTGTTTAACGTTGAGTTGTGTTCCTGTAATATTTAGTTGCTTCACTTAATTAGAAATAATCCCACTAAAGCCAGTGCTGACACTAGTCTCTTCTTATTTGTACATTATACACTGTACATTGCTTATAATGAATAAAACTAAACAAATTAAATTGTTCAATGAGCTTAAATTAAAGAAAGCTTTTCCACACAGTTAGTTTAGGTCAGGACAATATGAATGAAACTAGTTTATTTAAACAGATGTTTTGTTGAGTCTTCCCGTTCCTCTTTCACACTAGCAGTTAGTCAGGAGACGATGTGCTGATGTTCATACCTGTGAGGTCAGAGAAGGTGAGCGCGTATACGAGCCTCTCTCCCTGAATGCTCAACAGCAGACAGCCTCCGTCAGGACTCCAGCAGGCCGACTGACACACACACACACACACACACACACACACACACTGAGTGAGCCGGGGATGCTTAACCTCCCGTCAATCACTCTTCCTGGCAGGTGTGCTGATGTTTACACAAGTTAGAGGAAATCCCTTTCAGTCGGTCAAGTTCGACGTTACGTCGACATCGCTGTACGGCCATCACGATCTCGGCTCGTGTGTGCGTCCGCTTCCGTGTTTATAACCACACAGTGGGGCACATGACCCGATTCACGCATGCCAACGTTCATTGGCTCGTTCTGTAGATACTCGAAGATGATAGGGCTTCCTGAAGTGATCCCAATTACATCAGCATGTCGACGTAACGTCTCCCGTTGCCTCCTTCCGGGAACGAGGTTAACATACGTAACCGAGACGTTTTCTTACCTGACAACTGCCTTTCAGACACGGCCATCTCTCACAGGTCCACATGCGTGTCTCCCAAACCCTACAACACACAGAACACAACCTATAGTTAAAAGCTCATGTGTAACGTCACTGGCCGTCTGAGCGATCGGTGTGCAGATAACAGTGAGGATTTTACAGTAGTACTTAGGGCTGGGTGTCGCTTGAATTTTAACTAATCTGATTTCGACTCTGCTCATCGATTCCTAATATCAATTCCAATAAGGTAAAAAAAAAAAATTGTAAAATGTTTAATTGTAACAAAACTCAACAGGCTCAAGAACACTTACACAAGGAACGTTTGCATGTGGTTTGAAAATACTGTAGTACAACAACTAGCCTAACTAATATAAATGTCAAGCATTAGTAGTGATCAGCAGGCAAACACGAGGGCAGACTCCCTTCATCACAACGCGAGTCTCCTTTCTTCAGCCGTGATGAAAAGCACAGGACTCTAAAACGCACACCTCCTAAAGAAGGTCCACAGGCAAGGAACTAGGCTAGGAGATAAGCCTGCAGAGACAGTTGCTAGCTACCATTCGACCAAGGGAAGAATGATGACATTAGCAGTCAATGATCACAGACTGACCCCATCACCATTGCCCATTGTTTACCCCAATCCCTCAGTCCTGAGACCAAGGTGTGATTGACCACAGACTCTCAGACTCAAACCGGTTTTCCCATGTGGCTTGAAGCCACAAATTATGGATTTTCTACACACAACGGACAAAATGGAGCAAATCCTGTCCATTTCTATCAACAGAACTGTGTATACTTAATGAGTTATGTTTGTGTACATGCAAAATATACAAACTTATCTATTGAGGTATACATGAATTCATAGATAAAAGTTCAACAAAACCTGATGATGTTTGGACTATGTTTTCAACATGATGCCTAGGTTAATCTGAAATTGTTTTGGAAAGTGAATTATTCATAGGAAAAACCTTAAGGACATTGTTCTAAACATGAACTTTAAGCTATGCGAATTAACCTCCTGCAAAAGACACTGGCCACCTCTGACGGCATCAGCCAATCAAAACACTGGTGCCAATTTGCAATTCCCTCCTTCTCTTCCGAATCTTCTCTCCGGTGATACTTCATCTGCGTGTTCCAGAATAAGGACCTTCTTGCTCCAGGAGTTCATCGTTCACAAGTACTGCGTGATCAAGTCTGTGGAACGGATTCCAACTTCTTTCTTCCCACTTGAACGCGGCCAAGCTCAGCACGTGGAGGACGCCGCCGCTCGGACTCAGCACGTCACCAGGCGGACCGTGAACATCACTTCACCAAACCTCTTTCCAGAGACCTTAGCATTAGTGTAAAATGTCAGTATATGATTATCTAATTTGCATTAGCTTTTGCATAGCTGATATCAGCCTACAAATAATCTCTCGATGTATTTGTTGAATTCAGAATAGGGTTTACCTTATTACTTTCAGAGGAACTACAGTTTATTTGTCCATAAGATCACCTATAACTGCCATAGTACCATCCAACTCAGTCACTTGCATTTATCAATCTGTTTGCACTTTATCCATTCAGTAGTTGTTAGTTACTCTTCTCTATCCTTTTGTTAATAAAATCCTTTTATTACAATTGTGTCTTCCTTGTGTTGATAATACAATAAGAGGCTCTACAAGTTAACGATATCTCACAAATCCTTCAGATTGGTCAGATGACGAACTTCCTCCAATTTATTTAATTCTAATTCAGTCAACAATCTCCCATGACTGTTCTTTACGGAAACTCCTTGGCTGTCGCCCCGTAACATAGGAAAGGAGTCCACTGATCCACTGAGTTTCGTGAGAAGAGCTCTGTACCCGAGTTGTCTTCTTAAAGGGACATCAGGTAGAAGTGGTCAAGCAGTACAAATATTTAGGCACTGTATTTGCAGTGTTTCCCCTATAAATTTTTCCAGCAGCAGTGCTGTTACGTGCCGGAGGTTGTTACCAAGCCATGCTCGGGGGTCCGGGGGCATGCACCCCCGGAAGATTTTTTTTTTTGCAAATAACTCCTTAAACCATGACTTCTGGCAAGTTTTGTGGATAGAAATGGACATTTTGAGACATACAAATTTGACATACCATCAACAGAAGGCATGATTATTGCAGCACGTACCTTGAACTGGTCAGAAACAGGATTAAGACAGGATTATTCATGTTTTTCTTTTGTATTTGTAGCCTAATATTGTGAAATATTATTACATGATGTTCGTTTTTAACTTTTTATTAATCAAAGAATCTTAAAAAAAAAAGAGCATCACATATCACACATAGCATCACATATTGCTATGTAACCATGAACAGAGGCGCGCCTGAGAAAACGAGCGCGCCTTGTCGCTTCTATTATGAGCGCGCATACCGCGCGCCCACATTTGAAATAACGAATTTGCAAACGCAAAAAAACGCGCTATGTGAAAGGCCCCTTATGGCAACGTGCCATAAAATATTTCCATTTGTGGCTCTTTCCTCCTTTCTTGTCAACAAGTGGATTCAGAGCCATCGCATTAGCAGCGCCACCGGTCGCCATGTTTCACGTGTTTTTAGGTGTGTAAGTGAATGTTGTGATATACTGATCATGAGAAGATTTTGCAGCGGCGCTGCTTAATACATTGTAGGGGAAACACTGATTTGATGATAAACTAAACTTCGAGGCAAACACTGATATTATTAGAGGAAAAGCTCTTCGGCGTATGTATTTTCTAAGGAATCTTCAAACTTTTAATATGGATGCTTCCTTTATGAAAATGTTTTATACTTGTTTTATTGAATCTGTCTTAAGTTTTTCCATTATTTATTGGTATGGCAATCTTAATGTCAAGAATAGGAGGAAGCTGACTAGAACAGTTGTGCAGCAAGATAGTGGGGACCGACTTAAGGACTATCACACACATTTATGAGCATAGCGTGACTAAGAAGGGCCAGTTAGTCCTTTCTGACGTCACTCACCCATTGTGTACTGAACTTCAACTGCTTCCCTCAGGACTTAAACTCCCCTTGTGCAAATCAAATACATATAAGAATTCCTTTATACCTGCTGTGAAAAACACGTGAAAAACACAGAAAACAGAGTCTCTCACGCATTAATTGTTTAAAGTCACATTAAAATGCGACTGACAGTGACGACTGACCACAAAGAAATCGATAAGAGGAATCGACATTTTAATTTCATAACAAGAATCCGATTCCAGACCTCAAGTATTCGATTCCCAGCCCTAGTAGTCCTACAGCACACTGTCAGTGTATACTGTCACCGTGATAGAGCGATATATTGGTCCTGTGAGCCACCGGTCAGCTGTGTGTGTGCGGCACCTGAAGAGAGCTGATCGTGTGTGTGTGTGTGTGTGTGTGTGTGTGTGCGCGTGTGTCACCTGAAGAGAGCTGATCGTGTGTGTGTGTGTGTGTGTGTGTGTGTGTGTGTGTGTGTGTGTGTGTGTGTGTGTGTGTGTGTGTGTGTGTGTGTGTGTGTGTGTGTGTGTGTGTGTGTGTGTGTGTGTGTGTGTGTGTGTGTGTGTGTGTGTGTGTGTGTGTGTGTGTCACCTGAAGAGAGCTGACGGTGTGGCGGCCAGCAGGCGGCTGCCGTCGGGAGACCAGGACAGGTACGTGACTCCTCCACCACCCACTCGCTGCAGAGGAACACAGCTCTCCGCCGCCACGTCCCACACCTGCACAACACACACATCACATGCTCAACACTTGCACACACACCATAGTCTAATATAAACAACGTTTTGATTCAAGGCCGGTTCACAACAACATGAATGTTCGGCATGAAATCTGGGTCAGAATTGTTTTTTAATAGGGCCGTTCCGGTAAACCTGACAACCGCACCACCAGCAGTGGTAAAGCACACAGCAGTGGTAAAGCACACAGCAGTGGTAAAGCACACAGCAGTGGTAAAGCACACAGCAGTGGTAAAGCACACAGCAGTGGTAAAGCACACAGCAGTGGTAAAGCACACAGCAGTGGCTGAGTAGCACCGGCGGTGGTCCGCCAAAACAATTTTTTTGTATGTGAATGCGGTTCTACATGAATATTATGACAGGAGTGAAGCAGAAAGCTTTGTTTACAAAATAAATAGGAGCTAATACGAGCTCACAGAGATGTGTACACAGACTGAGCAGAAGCGCTCACCATCATGGCCGTGTCCACAGGAGACGCAGACACCAGCAGAGAGCCGGTGGGGGACCAGGCCAGCGACGTGATGGGAGAATGACCCGGATGAGACAGGACCTGCGCACAGCCGGACGACGGCCTGAGGGAGACACACTCGATCAGCGTTCATGCCTACTCTCTGTTCTGGTGCGCTCATAGAAACACTGAGAGGGCAAAGCTTTACATTCAATACACTTTATTATCCCTGATTGGGAAATGGACTCTGGTGCCTACATACACATGCTCTGACCAAAACATAATCCATAAAC
Organism: Leucaspius delineatus; assembly: GCA_023718395.1. Taxonomy (NCBI): domain Eukaryota; kingdom Metazoa; phylum Chordata; class Actinopteri; order Cypriniformes; family Leuciscidae; genus Leucaspius; species Leucaspius delineatus. The sequence continues at coordinate 47,599,695 of CM043364.1, read as the reverse complement.
CAATCATTTTCATAGCCATCTTTACCAGGCGGGCAAGTTTAGCTTTGGACTAAACTGTGATCTCCATAATGTATTATACTTTTAATTAAATACATTACTTTCTGTTCTACCCTGTAAACTCTTATGAAATCCATACAATAAGAACACAGTTGTTTAATGGGTATCTTATGAATAGATATCGGCGAGTGGTTTCCTATTGACCTCGGATCAAAACTAATTTCCTGTTATTTTACATTTATAATGAGATGATTAAGGTCACACCACTTGACAACATTTGCTGCCTCTGAACGATACACAGAAAGATTAGTATTATCACAGAAGAGGCTAAGCAAAGCTGTATCATGGGAATATTGTCTCATGAGGTTACTAGGATCAGAACTTGTACACTCATTGGTATAGATCATAAAGAGAGTCGAGACACTAGCGAATACATATACTCTGAAACAGTAAGGTTAACCATGACCTGCTGCATTCAATAGGTTAAGTAAGGGTTAATACCTGACAATGGACACCTCGAAGGGCATTCACCCGCTTATACCATGGTCACTTGCCAAATAACACATTTTTAAAACATTAGTTTATATTTTAATTAGTTTTACAACCGAAATCTAAAGTTTTTACAAACAATAACTTGGTTTCCCTGGTTACGCCTGACGGTTTATTTACTAGGTGTCCTCTATCACTTTTTAATGGACACCCTGCAGCCAATCAGAATCGAGTATTCACCCAGACCATGGTATAAAAAAGAATAATAACATTTAATTAATTTACGAATCTGATTTGGATGTGAGTGCGGTGCGCTCGCAGAGAGACTCCACCCACACGCTCTTCTGATTGGCTGAATCCAGCAGCTAAGCTTGTAACAGATTGACCTAATTTATTGGGGTGCCAAGCAGGAGATTAACCCTACTAAATTTATTTGAGTCAGTCAACCGTACAAAGGACTCAAACATCAAAAAAAAGTAGGAACCCTTAATATGTGGATGAAGGAACACACAATATTAACAGGCTCAATTCATAGAAACTGTTATTAGCTTTTTGTTTGAACAAAAATAACATTTAGTGAGGGGAAAGCATTAAAGGAGCATTGCGTAGGTTCTGAAATTTCTAACGGTTACTGACACCAGTGGCCGTTAGAGGAACTGCAGCCAGTCTCATGCTCGTTCTCGGTGCGCACACGCGTCGCTCATATGAGCACGACCACATCAACCAGGGTTGCCGCAGCAACCACTGACGGCTCATCGAGATTCACCAGCATAATGTTTGAGGTAAGAAAACACCATTTGAAAACACTACCGATTGCCGCTGCTTACTAATAATGGCTGCCGTGCCGTACGGATGTAAGCCCAAGTAGACAAGAACGCGCATGACGTCACATTTTGTGCATTTTCGCGCCGATTCGGGCCCGACTCCTCCACACACAATTGAGCCTACAGGCTGATAGAGGCAACCGTGGTGGACAGTCAAGGTGTCATTCTTTTTATTACATCATGGTTGGATCATACATGTACAAATGAAAACTCTATCTTAAAGATTTTTTTAAGTCAAAACCTCCACATAGCTCCTTTAATGATTCACAAAATGCAAGTTCAATAAAAAACAACACAAGAAACCAAAAACATTATTCAATTTATAAGGAAAGGATCCCAGAAATTAAAATACTCAATTCCCAATTCCGGGCCCACTTAACATGACAAAATCTTTCAACAAAAATAAATCAGTTCATTCAAAAATTACATTCGTTTAAATTCAGTTCATTCCTTTTCAACTCATTTGGGGTGCAAACCACCAGTTTCACAAGTTCACATTAACAGTTCTTGACTGAGTTCTCAAACCAGCAGAGTAGCTTAGAGTTCATAGGTTCTTAGACCATTAAGTCCATTCAGACCAGCACTGAGCAACCAGTCCACTTGTGCAGTTCAGAAAGAGCACTTCAAACTATTTTTTTTTTTTAGCACTTTAAACAATATTTACACAGTCCCATGGACACTCAACTGGCAAACCCAACATAAGAAAAAATAAGAAAAAGGAAAAAACAATACTTGTTTGGTTTTGTCCCGTCAGTCAGTCAGACAAATGATCTGTCCTCCATTGTCGTTTGTACCATTGGTAATTTCCCTGAACATCCAGCAACTTCCAAAAGATCCATAAATCCAAGGCAAATCCAAGGCAAATCCAAGGCAAATCCAAGGCAATTAATGAAAGGTTCCTTTCACCTCACAGGTTGTTTGGAGATATGCAGGGGTTAACTTCCCACATCTTCCCACTACACAAGGCATTACTCACTAACTGCCATCTTCCAGCTCTCTTAAGCCATGTGCTCCACACATCATGTGACTCAGTGCATCATGTGACTCAGTGTGTCATGTGACTTAGTGCATCATGTGACTCACTGTGTCATGTGACTTAGAGCATCATGTTCGTCACAAGCTGACAGTAAATGCGGGCGAGGAGCAGTACCTGGTGGAGAGAGAGGTGGGCTCCACGTGCCAGACGAGCAGACAGGACTGGCAGGCCACGGCGAGGGCAGAGCCACACAGAGGCTTCCACTGCAGCGCACACACAGACCTCTGGCAGCGGTGCTTCAGCGTCGGGCTCGTCGCGCTGCAGGAACACACACACACACACTCTCAGCACTGAAAAATAAACACTTAAACTGCCCGTTATGCTATTTTAAAGGTTGCTAATGTTGTTTCTGAGTCTCCTATAACAAGGTAAAAAAACACTGATTTCCTCATAATATCCACTGCAGCATCAGCTCTATTCTCTCTAAGCCCCGCCTCTCTGAGAGCTGCTTTGCTCTGATTGGTCAGAAACCAAACGCTCATTATCACATCTGATCACATCTTGAATCTTGGGGGGGGGGGGTATTTTTATAACTCATCCGTTTAAATTATATTAAGCCTTAAAGTTGTGCATAATTAAGGGCGTGGCCACCTGACAGGTGGATTGCCGCTGATGTCACGAGTAGCTGTTTGTCTGCTGTCTGTTAGCGTCGCGTCACGTCACCTCAGCTAATCCGCCTCGCGGCACATTTTCGTTTATCTGGGAGTGACACGCGGCCAAGATGCCGGCTCCACCCACTTTGGGCTTGCTCTTCAGAAACCAACGGGTGACGTCACGCACACTACGACCAGAGTTTTTTAGTCTATGGTTTTACCGTATCAATCTCACCAAAGTGGATTTGCTTCGGCAGCAGAAAACAGCGTCTTCTCCACATGAACAACACGAACCAAACTCCTCCAGTCTCAGATACACTACAGTGTTTGAGGGCGGGGCCAAGAGACGCTGCTCAGCCAATCAAGGTCACAGGCTGGCATTATGCTAATTAGTTACAAACCAGCACAGGATCAGCAGGAAGTGAGACTGAATTACTGACGACTCATTTCAGTTAAGAATCACTTTTTCCTTTTGGGAGACAAAAACTCCTGATTTATCTGCACTTTGATCTTGAAAATATCAGCGTCTAATATTGTTTATTGACTGTAAACAACAACGCATTGTGTTTTAGACAACTATACATATACTATATAAGAGCATAAACCAAGCCTCTCAGACATTTGCCTTCTGATGCAAATATCCTATAAGTGTAATAAATATTTCATCATGTCACATTCATTCAAGTCCATTTAACTCTGACTAAACTAATGTTATAGGTGCAACAAAACACAGGTAAAAGTCTAAGCTGTTTTGGTGCTAAATGAATGTTTCTGAACAAACAGTCAGTGTGGTTTAAACCAGGGGTCCCCAACCCCCGGGCCGTGGGACATTTGGTACCGGGCCGCACATAAAGAATAAATAACTTACCGTATTTTCCGGACTATAAGTCGCATCAGTCAAAAAATGCGCCATGAAGAAGAAAAAACACATAAAGCCTAAGTCGCACTGGACCATAAATTGCATTTATTTCACCAAAAAAAAACCAAAAAAACAATGTTACGGACGGGACAGTTCTCCGTTACGGACGTGAGCGCTCTGAAAGCGGCACTAAAATACTGCTTTAAAACTTTCACAGAGACTTCAAACAGAAAGAGCAAAGCCTGTCTTTAAAGTAAATTTCGTTTTGCATTAATTTGATCTTAATTTTAATCAATGTTTCATCAACCAACAGCCTGGATTTAATAAATAAGTACATATATTAGAAAATAGATAATCAGGACACGGAGGCGCCGGCGCGTGAACTGGAGTTCGTCTCAAATTAACCGAAACTCAGCGTATAAGGTAGCCTACTCGCCTCACACACCTGAGAAATAAATAGAAAGCTTGAAATGTCTACTTTTAAACAGAACAATTGAAAACGAAAGAAAACAGACTGCTCTCACCACCGAAAAAAAAAATTTCTTTTGGGGGGCATTTTGTTTGTGTTCAGGCTTTCTCAGTTGTCTTTAGGCGCGATGTTACGAGGACGCTGCTAATAAAGTTGCGAGTAGGCCTGCACACTAGATTCACATTTATTATTATATAAAAAAAAATACCCCAGTTTTTATGCCGGTCATATCATTTTGTTGTATTTATCCCCCACACCTTAAAGGTCGGTCTGTGAAAATATCGTCTGATATTAAACCGCTCCGTGGCGCAAAAAAGGTTGGGGACCGCTGCTTTAAACCACTGTAACATGACTTACGGTGTATCTGTATCTGTAATGGTAACCCAGACAGCAACACAGTCTCTGTCTGGGCCACATGTACCGGATCTGGGCCGAGACTATGTTGCTGTCTGGGAATCTGAATGCCTGTGTAATACCTGTGCTGTGAGAGCTGTGTGTGTGTGTGCGCTGGAATACCTGTGGGATTTGTAGATCTTGATGGAGTTGTCCAGTAACGCCACAGCGAACTTATCCGTGTGCGGATGCCAAGCGAAGCTCCTCAGAGCGCCATCAGACCTGAAACACACACACACACACACTGAATACACACACACCATCGCCACCTGTGGCTTCTGTATGACAATCATAAGTGCTTCAGACCAGAGTCTCATAAATGTTCTCAGTTCAGGACCCACTCATATGCTTGCACTGAGTTTCAGCAGAAGGGATCAGATCAGATGACCATTATAATCAACACTTGAGGAGGACTCCTGACAGACGTGAATGATCATAGGCTGAAATAAGACGTACCAGTCCAGCATCTGTGAGAACTCTGCCACCATCTCGTCACGGCTCAGCTAGCGAACAGAAGCAGAGAGCAGTGTGTTAAAGAGTGTGTGTGTGTGTGGCGCTGAGGAGACGGAGGACGGCTCGTACTCACAGTCAGATGAGGGAACAGAGAGCCATGGAACGAGGACGCCCATCTCAGCAGAGCCAGCAGACAGGCCGAGCCCACCGACAGGCACCGGGGCACTGAAACACACACACACACACACGTCACACACACACAGCCACTGCGGAGACATCGTGATCATGTGACCGGGACTCACCTTCATCAGCACTGCTCGTGATCTCGTCTAAGAGACCGTACAGGCCCGCATCTCGCCTGAGAGAGAGAGAGAGAGAGAGAGAGAGAGAGAGAGAGAGAGAGAGAGAGAGAGAGAGAGAGAGAGAGAGAGAGAGAGAGAGAGAGAGAGAGAGAGAGAGAGAGAGAGAGAGAGAGAGAGAGAGAGAGAGAGAGAGAGAGAGAGAGAGAGAGAGAGAGAGAGAGAGAGAGTCTGACCCAGAGAGAGCCGATGGCATGTATATGAAAGTTTCACTAAAAATCGTTTCATTATTTGCCAAGCCACACCACGGAAGAGACAGCCAGCCAATAGCGGCACCGCTAGGCGGAACTAGACCAATGAAACATCAGCTCCTACCCAATCAAAATTTGCATATTCAACACAATGAAAGCTAAGGCTGCACTGAAACCCACACACACACACACACACACACACACTCACCAGGCGCCGGCGCTCCTCCTCCACAGCGTGTCCCTCTGGTCCAGGAAGGCACACACACACACACACACACACACACTCACCAGGCGCCGGCGCTCCTCCTCCACAGCGTGTCCCTCTGGTCCAGGAAGGCACACACACACACACACACACACACACTCACCAGGCGCCGGCGCTCCTCCTCCACAGCGTGTCCCTCTGGTCCAGGAAGACACACACACACACACACACACACACACTCACCAGGCGCCGGCGCTCCTCCTCCACAGCGTGTCCCTCTGGTCCAGGAAGACACACACACACACACACACACACACTCACCAGGCGCCGGCGCTCCTCCTCCACAGCGTGTCCCTCTGGTCCAGGAAGACACACACACACACACACACACACACTCACCAGGCGCCGGCGCTCCTCCTCCACAGCGTGTCCCTCTGGTCCAGGAAGACACACACACACACACACACACACACACTCACCAGGCGCCGGCGCTCCTCCTCCACAGCGTGTCCCTCTGGTCCAGGACGACACACACACACACACACACACACACACACACACACACACACACACACTCACCAGGCGCCGGCGCTCCTCCTCCACAGCGTGTCCCTCTGGTCCAGGACGACACACACACACACACACACACACACACACACACACACACACACACACACACACACACACACACACACTCACCAGGCGCCGGCGCTCCTCCTCCACAGCGTGTCCCTCTGGTCCAGGACGACACACACACACACACACACACACACACACACACACACTCACCAGGCGCCGGCGCTCCTCCTCCACAGCGTGTCCCTCTGGTCCAGGACGACACACACACACACACACACACACACACACACACACACACACACACACACACACACACACACACACACACACACACACACACTCACCAGGCGCCGGCGCTCCTCCTCCACAGCGTGTCCCTCTGGTCCAGGACGACACACACACACACACACACACACACACACACACACACACTCACCAGGCGCCGGCGCTCCTCCTCCACAGCGTGTCCCTCTGGTCCAGGACGACACACACACACACACACACACACACACACACACACACACACACACACACACACACACACACACACACACACACACACACACACTCACCAGGCGCCGGCGCTCCTCCTCCACAGCGTGTCCCTCTGGTCCAGGACGACACACACACACACACACACACACACACACACACACACACACACTCACCAGGCGCCGGCGCTCCTCCTCCACAGCGTGTCCCTCTGGTCCAGGAAGGCAGATTTGCTGCTGCTCTCGGGGCGACTGTGGCCCTTCAGAGAGTCTCTGGTGAGCTGAGGACTGGGGAGATCCGACCACTGAACACACACACACACACACACATCAGGTTATTCATGTTCTGACACAAAAGCACTATAAGCTCTCCTTGTGTAGTGGCAAAATCATGTGGTCAACATGTGGACGTGACGTGTGATCGGCTGGACTGATATCCCTCGGCATTAAAGGGATAGTTCACCCAGAGATGAACATTAGCCCATGATTAGCTCACCCTGAACTCATCCTAGGTGTGTATGACATTCTTCTTTCAGACGAACACAATCAGAGTTATATTATAAAATATCCTGGCTCTTCCCAGCTTTATAATGGCAGTGAATGGCTGTATGTCTTTGGAAGTCCATCAAAGCGCATCTATTCATGATTAAAGTGCTTGAAACGGCTCTCCGAGGGGTTAATAAAGGCCTTCTGAAGTGAAGCGATGCGCTCGTGTAATGCTAACGCTAGATGTAGGAGTAGCGTAAGCGTTGAGCCTCTCGCGGTTCACACAAACAGCGCTGGGCAACCGCGCTCTTTATTATGTTGTGCGTCAAGTTCAAGTGTTACTCTTTTGGCGTAAATCGAAGCATATGGCCGTCTGCCGGAAGCTGGTCATTTTAGTTTTATTGGGGGGGGGGGGACTATCCCTTTAACAGTCTGTCTCGCACATCCGCCATGTTTGTAGTTTCTAACACTGTTTATCCATGTTTGTAGTTCTCTAATCGAATCCTCATGTGGACAATATTAGTTGTTAGAGTGTGTACATAATCAAGGAGAAGATATCTTTATATTTGCAGATAACTTTAAAAGAAGTTATCCATTTCTGTAGTTTGTACAAATCTTTTTTTTTTTTTTTTTTTTGTTCAAACTATGTGTTCTGTAGTTCTGATCTAATCCTGATAACGTTACATGATATTCACTGTCTATTCAACTTTAGTGTCGGACATTCAACAGGTCATAAACACTGACAGACTGCATGACGTGCGTGAAGTGAACGGTCACCGTGTGTGTGTGTGTGTGTCACGCGTATGAGGTGTGATTTGTGCATTTACTTTGCAAACTAAGCAATCACCGTGTCAATCGTCGCGTACCTTGCCGTGAACAATGACGTATGATATCGTGCGTGTGGATGAACGTCTGGATAACGTACGTGTGGATAAACGTGTGGATGAACGCCTGGATAACGTACGTGTGGATAAACGTGTGGATGAACGTCTGGATAACGTACGTGTGGATAAACGTGTGGATAAACGCCTGGATAACGTACGTGTGGATAAACGTGTGGATAAACGCCTGGATAACGTACGTGTGGATAAACGTGTGGATGAACGTCTGGATAACGTACGTGTGGATAAACGTGTGGATGAACGCCTGGATAACGTACGTGTGGATAAACGTGTGGATGAACGTCTGGATAACGTACGTGTGGATAAACGTGTGGATAAACGCCTGGATAACGTACGTGTGGATAAACGTGTGGATGAACGTCTGGATAACGTACGTGTGGATAAACGTGTGGATGAACGCCTGGATAACGTACGTGTGGATGAACGTGTGGATAAACGCCTGGATAACGTACGTGTGGATAAACGTGTGGATGAACGTCTGGATAACGTACGTGTGGATAAACGTGTGGATAAACGCCTGGATAACGTACGTGTGGATAAACGTGTGGATGAACGTCTGGATAACGTACGTGTGGATAAACGTGTGGATGAACGTCTGGATAACGTACGTGTGGATAAACGTGTGGATGAACGTCTGGATAACGTACGTGTGGATAAACGTGTGGATAAACGCCTGGATAACGTACGTGTGGATAAACGTGTGGATGAACGCCTGGATAACGTACGTGTGGATAAACGTGTGGATGAACGCCTGGATAACGTACGTGTGGATAAACGTGTGGATGAACGTCTGGATAACGTACGTGTGGATAAACGTGTGGATAAACGCCTGGATAACGTACGTGTGGATAAACGTGTGGATAAACGCCTGGATAACGTACGTGTGGATAAACGTGTGGATGAACGCCTGGATAACGTACGTGTGGATAAACGTGTGGATGAACGCCTGGATAACGTACGTGTGGATAAACGTGTGGATGAACGTCTGGATAACGTACGTGTGGATAAACGTGTGGATGAACGTCTGGATAACGTACGTGTGGATAAACGTGTGGATAAACGCCTGGATAACGTACGTGTGGATAAACGTGTGGATGAACGCCTGGATAACGTACGTGTGGATGAACGTGTGGATAAACGCCTGGATAACGTACGTGTGGATGAACGTGTGGATAAACGCCTGGATAACGTACGTGTGGATAAACGTGTGGATAAACGCCTGGATAACGTACGTGTGGATAAACGTGTGGATAAACGCCTGGATAACGTACGTGTGGATAAACGTGTGGATAAACGCCTGGATAACGTACGTGTGGATGAACGTGTGGATAAACGCCTGGATAACGTACGTGTGGATAAACGTGTGGATGAACGCCTGGATAACGTACGTGTGGATAAACGTGTGGATAAACGCCTGGATAACGTACGTGTGGATGAACGTGTGGATGAACGCCTGGATAACGTACGTGTGGATGAACGTGTGGATAAACGCCTGGATAACGTACGTGTGGATAAACGTGTGGATAAACGCCTGGATAACGTACGTGTGGATAAACGTGTGGATAAACGCCTGGATAACGTACGTGTGGATGAACGTGTGGATGAACGCCTGGATAACGTACGTGTGGATGAACGTGTGGATAAACGCCTGGATAACGTACGTGTGGATAAACGTGTGGATGAACGCCTGGATAACGTACGTGTGGATGAACGCGTGGATAAACGCCTGGATAACGTACGTGTGGATAAACGTGTGGATGAACGCCTGGATAACGTACGTGTGGATAAACGTGTGGATGAACGCCTGGATAACGTACGTGTGGATGAACGCCTGGATAACGTACGTGTGGATGAACGTGTGGATAAACGCCTGGATAACGTACGTGTGGATAAACGTGTGGATAAACGCCTGGATAACGTACGTGTGGATAAACGTGTGGATAAACGCCTGGATAACGTACGTGTGGATGAACGTGTGGATGAACGCCTGGATAACGTACGTGTGGATAAACGCGTGGATAAACGCCTGGATAACGTACGTGTGGATAAACGTGTGGATGAACGCCTGGATAACGTACGTGTGGATGAACGCGTGGATAAACGCCTGGATAACGTACGTGTGGATAAACGTGTGGATGAACGCCTGGATAACGTACGTGTGGATAAACGTGTGGATGAACGCCTGGATAACGTACGTGTGGATGAACGCCTGGATAACGTACGTGTGGATGAACGTGTGGATAAACGCCTGGATAACGTACGTGTGGATGAACGTGTGGATAAACGCCTGGATAACGTACGTGTGGATAAACGTGTGGATAAACGCCTGGATAACGTACGTGTGGATGAACGTGTGGATGAACGCCTGGATAACGTACGTGTGGATAAACGTGTGGATGAACGCCTGGATAACGTACGTGTGGATGAACGCGTGGATAAACGCCTGGATAACGTACGTGTGGATAAACGTGTGGATGAACGCCTGGATAACGTACGTGTGGATAAACGTGTGGATGAACGCCTGGATAACGTACGTGTGGATGAACGCCTGGATAACGTACGTGTGGATGAACGTGTGGATAAACGCCTGGATAACGTACGTGTGGATAAACGTGTGGATGAACGCCTGGATAACGTACGTGTGGATGAACGTGTGGATAAACGCCTGGATAACGTACGTGTGGATGAACGTGTGGATAAACGCCTGGATAACGTACGTGTGGATAAACGTGTGGATGAACGCCTGGATAACGTACGTGTGGATAAACGTGTGGATAAACGCCTGGATAACGTACGTGTGGATAAACGTGTGGATAAACGCCTGGATAACGTACGTGTGGATAAACGTGTGGATAAACGCCTGGATAACGTACGTGTGGATAAACGTGTGGATAAACGCCTGGATAACGTACGTGTGGATAAACGTGTGGATGAACGTCTGGATAACGTACGTGTGGATAAACGTGTGGATGAACGTCTGGATAACGTACGTGTGGATAAACGTGTGGATAAACGCCTGGATAACGTACGTGTGGATAAACGTGTGGATGAACGTCTGGATAACGTACGTGTGGATAAACGTGTGGATGAACGCCTGGATAACGTACGTGTGGATAAACGTGTGGATAAACGCCTGGATAACGTACGTGTGGATAAACGTGTGGATGAACGTCTGGATAACGTACGTGTGGATAAACGTGTGGATGAACGCCTGGATAACGTACGTGTGGATGAACGTGTGGATAAACGCCTGGATAACGTACGTGTGGATAAACGTGTGGATGAACGTCTGGATAACGTACGTGTGGATAAACGTGTGGATGAACGTCTGGATAACGTACGTGTGGATAAACGTGTGGATGAACGTCTGGATAACGTACGTGTGGATAAACGTGTGGATAAACGCCTGGATAACGTACGTGTGGATGAACGTGTGGATAAACGCCTGGATAACGTACGTGTGGATAAACGTGTGGATGAACGCCTGGATAACGTACGTGTGGATAAACGTGTGGATAAACGCCTGGATAACGTACGTGTGGATAAACGTGTGGATAAACGCCTGGATAACGTACGTGTGGATAAACGTGTGGATGAACGTCTGGATAACGTACGTGTGGATAAACGTGTGGATAAACGCCTGGATAACGTACGTGTGGATAAACGTGTGGATAAACGCCTGGATAACGTACGTGTGGATAAACGTGTGGATAAACGCCTGGATAACGTACGTGTGGATAAACGTGTGGATGAACGTCTGGATAACGTACGTGTGGATAAACGTGTGGATGAACGTCTGGATAACGTACGTGTGGATAAACGTGTGGATAAACGCCTGGATAACGTACGTGTGGATAAACGTGTGGATGAACGTCTGGATAACGTACGTGTGGATAAACGTGTGGATGAACGCCTGGATAACGTACGTGTGGATGAACGTGTGGATAAACGCCTGGATAACGTACGTGTGGATAAACGTGTGGATAAACGCCTGGATAACGTACGTGTGGATGAACGTGTGGATAAACGCCTGGATAACGTACGTGTGGATAAACGTGTGGATAAACGCCTGGATAACGTACGTGTGGATAAACGTGTGGATGAACGTCTGGATAACGTACGTGTGGATAAACGTGTGGATAAACGCCTGGATAACGTACGTGTGGATGAACGTGTGGATAAACGCCTGGATAACGTACGTGTGGATAAACGTGTGGATGAACGCCTGGATAACGTACGTGTGGATATATGAGGTGTGATTTGTGCATTTACTTTGCAAACTAAGCAATCACCGTGTCAATCGTCGCGTACCTTGCCGTGAACAATGACGTGTGATATCGTGCGTGTGGATGAACGTCTGGATAACGTACGTGTGGATAAACGTGTGGATGAACGCCTGGATAACGTACGTGTGGATGAACGTGTGGATAAACGTCTGGATTAATACTTAGGCTATATTATATTATTTTTACTATTGTACCTTTTTAATTTAGGATATGATCATACACACACGTTTTCATGTTTTTGTGGGTTGGGCAACAGTGTAGACACTATTAGTAATCAGTATAATAATAATTAGTATAATTATATTTACCCAAGATTTAATATAGTAGGACTGCAACAAGTGTTAGCTATATTACTTAAGGCTGCCAGTTAGAAAAAGGTAAATCAATTAATTAAATCTTGCAGTTGGTATTTGACAGATTTTATTGCCTACAGCAATTTTATAAAACTAAACATTTAGTAAACATGTCTAAATGAAATGCCTAGGTTAAAAAAATTTGTTAAAAATTACCCAGAAACTAACCCAGTGATGTGTTAATATTGAACTATTGATATGTTATTGTGTTAGTATAGTTTTGACCAATAAATTTAACACAAATATAAATCGTTGGATTATTTGGCTAAAATTTTGCATTAACCAGTATGTTGTTGTTGTTGTTGTTATTATTATAGTCGTGCAAATACTTTTCAAGTTCAGTGCACTGACAATATTTACATTCAGTTAGAAGTAGTAAACCTTTTTTTTTTCTTTTTTTTTTAAATGTATTGGTTGCAATTGTTTTAATTTACAAACCAAGCAATGAAGACACAAAAAGAAACACGCTGAAGTCAAGTACATGTAATTACATACAAACTCTCATAAGCTGACAGTGTTGAGGGAACACCTCCAGGAACAAACACACACAGGATGAACGCCCACAATGTAACAAGGCAAAAGAACAGGTAGCAGTCTTTAATTGGGCTTGTACGGTGACGCATTGCTGCAACAAATATTTTTTTTTCCACTCAATTATGTCGTAATAACGAGATATTATGTCGTTTTATCTTTTCTCGTAATAACGAGATCTTATGTACGACATATTTTCTTGGCCTTATAAGGACATGTGTAGTCATGTACAAAATATGCCTTTATCCACATACAATTTATAGCCAATCATTTTTTATCACTTCAACGTTCAAAAATCTGAAGCAATAGCAGCCCCCAATGGACATTCATGTTAAAATATAAAATTCTGCACACACCTTATTAATAAACCATACTATCCTACAGAAAAGCAGATGAGCCCGAATATGAACGCAACGCATTTAATTACAAGTTAAGCGTTTCCCTTCCATAGAAACCCTTTATTATAAAGAAAATAAAAATGTCTCTTAACGTGTCTTTCGAAGCCGGTGCACAGCAAATCCTTTAAATGGTATTCAATGTAAAAGAAAAATGAAAAACATAAGTAGGCAATAAAATAAACAAATTATTGTGGCATTTATTAGCCCTCAAACAATATTTATTTTAAAGCCTAAACGAATTTGTTTAAAGAGAAACACCAGCGTTGGGCGTTTATGTATAGGCTAAGTGTTTCAGCCACCCTTTTCAAACTGGCGCAAGAAAATGCTACATAATTTGATTTGTTAAACATGAAGAGGATTATCCGTCTGGCATGGCCGCTCGCTCTAACGTTAACCTAGATAAATGTTCGCTATTATAAAGCGCATATCCAGTGTTTGTGCGGAGTGTGGAGCGCGCGCTGCATGACATAGAGGCGCCGGTGCCATCACTCGCATTTTCCTATCAACAGTGGAAACAACTTAAAATACTCCATAATTTCTGGTCATACAGAAAAGAATAATACATCAGTCGCCACTACTTTTATTTGTGTAAACTCACAACAAGAAGAACACGTTGTGCTTTTGTAAAATAAAATAAAACAAACAGGGCGCGCTTTCATGATCTGAGCGCGTCTCAAAAATAAACTGAAAAACAGTGTATAGACAAGCCTCACAGAGATGAGAAATATAGCTATCTATATAAAGCTTATAAAAAATGTCCACCAACGAAAAAAAATACGGTACCATATTATGTAATCCTGTCCGTATGAAAGGCGCATAGGCTACAGCGGAGATGTATGGAGATATGTTTGCTGGCAGCCTACATTGATTTAGAAAATACTAGTTTATTAATAAACAGTTAAAATGCGTCGTTATTTTTTTTCAGACACATTTATTATCATTAGCCTACTTTTGCCGGTGCTTTGCGGCAAGTTTTATGCATGCGCTTGAGCGCGGAATATAGGCTATAGCCTATGCAGCCAGAATTGAATATAAACGGCAACTCTAATCAATAGCCTACTATTTGACATTATTTAATTAGTAGGTAATTAGTATCCAGCTATTTACATTAAATTAGTTGAGTTAGCATAATTATAGTTAATGAACTAATAAAATAATAAAATAAAGTTTAAATTAAGAAACTAACAATATATTTCTATAGCATTGCTTATTCCACCACACAAAGGACTGTTTAGAAGGTGACAATCCGGCATGTGAAGACTATAGGCTGTATCTTGAAGATTTTTGTATTGTATTTTCTGTTATAAAGACGAATATTGACATTTCGTTAATTAAACAAAATAAGAACATAATGTTGTAAAAAATAAACAACTTATATGTTCTGTTAGATGACTACTTTTTGTTTAATTATATCTCTAGGTAATAAAGGTATAGCCTATTAACAAAAATAAATCTTATATATAATATATTATATAAAAAAACTTATAGGCCTATATAAAATATATTTTTTTAAAAGGGCCTCATTGATTAATTTGTTTAATTTGATTAATTGTTCGCCTCTGATTGGGGGCTGCTACTATTTGCTTAAGCTTTTTGAATGTAGAAGTGTGAGAAAGGCGTGATAGGCTTTCAATCTTATGTGGATAAAGGCATATTTTGTACATGACTACATCCTTATAAGGTCAAGAAAATATGTCGTTTTAATGACATAACATCTCGTTATTACGAGAAAAACATGTTCTTTTTGTATAAAGTCCCTATTAATGAGCTGATCTGAATCAGATGATTCTGATTGAGGAGACATGCAGCCTACAGAACAGACAGAGAAACCCATAAAACATTACGTTTAACAGGTAAATTAAAATCAGTCAATGACCAGTTAAAAAATAAATTAATAGGCTACCTTTATTTTTTAACCTTACTTATGTTTTTTTTTTTTTATTTACAATATTACCTTTAAACATACACATAAATAAATAAATATAGAAACATATATAAATGAGATATAGTGTGTAGGCCTACACTTTTGTACAACCCATAAAAACATGAAAACAGTGTGTTATGAATGATCATATCCCAAATTAAAAAGGTACAATATTAAAGAAAATAGAATTTAGCCAGTTTTATCCAGACGTTTATCCAGACGTTTATCCACGCGTACGTTATCCAGGCGTTTATCCACGCGTACGTTATCCAGGCGTTTATCCACACGTTTATCCACACGTACGTTATCCAGGCGTTTATCCACGCGTACGTTATCCAGGCGTTTATCCACGCGTACGTTATCCAGGCGTTTATCCACACGTTTATCCACACGTACGTTATCCAGGCGTTTATCCACGCGTACGTTATCCAGGCGTTTATCCACACGTTTATCCACACGTACGTTATCCAGGCGTTTATCCACGCGTACGTTATCCAGGCGTTTATCCACACGTTTATCCACACGTATGTTATCCACACGCAAAGTAAAAAAAATCCTTACACAGCTACGTCGCCGCCACGTCACCGCGCACTTTGAGCGCAGCTCCAACACGTGGCCGTGACGTCTAACGTCTCATATCTTACGTCTGACGCCTGGTTACTATGGGATTTTGGCCAGACGACTGGCGAGCGTATACACGTTAGTTCACCTCTCAGTTTGCTTCGCGATCGCCAAAAAGTGCACAAATCACACCTCATATGGATAAACGTGTGGATGAACGTCTGGATAACGTACGTGTGGATAAACGTGTGGATGAACGTCTGGATAACGTACGTGTGGATAAACGTGTGGATGAACGTCTGGATAACGTACGTGTGGATAAACGTGTGGATAAACGCCTGGATAACGTACGTGTGGATAAACGTGTGGATGAACGTCTGGATAACGTACGTGTGGATAAACGTGTGGATAAACGCCTGGATAACGTACGTGTGGATAAACGTGTGGATGAACGCCTGGATAACGTACGTGTGGATAAACGTGTGGATGAACGTCTGGATAACGTACGTGTGGATAAACGTGTGGATGAACGTCTGGATAACGTACGTGTGGATAAACGTGTGGATGAACGTCTGGATAACGTACGTGTGGATAAACGTGTGGATAAACGCCTGGATAACGTACGTGTGGATAAACGTGTGGATGAACGCCTGGATAACGTACGTGTGGATAAACGTGTGGATGAACGTCTGGATAACGTACGTATGAGGTGTGATTTGTGCACTTTTTGGCGATCGCGAAGCAAACTGAGAGGTGAACTAACGTGTATACGCTCGCCAGTCGTCTGGCCAAAATCCCATAGTAATCAGGCGTCAGATGTAAGATATGAGACGTTAGACGTCACGGCCACGTGTTGGAGCTGCGTTCAAAGTGCGCGGTGACGTGGCGGCGACGTAGCTGTGTAAGGAATTTTTTTACTTTGCGTGTGGATAACGTACGTGTGGATAAACGCCTGGATAACGTACGTGTGGATAAACGCCTGGATAACGTACGTGTGGATAAACGTCTGGATAACGTACGCGTGGATAAACGTCTGGATAAAACTGGCTAAATTCTATTTTCTTTAATATTGTACCTTTTTAATTTGGGATATGATCATTCATAACACACTGTTTTCATGTTTTTATGAGTTGTACAAAAGTGTAGGCCTACACACTATTAGTAATATATCTCATGTATATATGTTTATATATTTATTTATGTGTATGTTTAAAGGTAATATTGTAAATAAAAAACAGAAGTAAGGTTAAAAAAATAAAGGTAGCCTATTAATTTATTTTTTAACTGGTCATTGACTGATTTTAATTTACCTGTTAAACGTAATGTTTTATGGGTTTCTCTGTCTGTTCTGTATGCATGTCTCCTCAGCTCATTAATAGGGACTTTATACAAAAAGAACATGTTTTTCTCGTAATAACGAGATGTTATGTCATTAAAACGACATATTTTCTTGACCTTATAAGGACATATGTAGTCATGTACAAAATATGCCTTTATCCACATAAGATTGAAAGCCTATCACGCCTTTATCACACTTCTACATTCAAAAAGCTTAAGCAAATAATAGCAGCCCCCAATCAGAGGCGAACAATTAATCAAATTAAACAAATTAATCAATGAGGCCCTTTTTAAAAAATATATTTTATATAGCCTAGGCCTATAAGTTTTTTTATATAATATATAATATATAATATTTATTTTTGTTAATAGGCTATACCTTTATTACCTAGAGATATAATTAAACAAAAAGTAGTCATCTAACAGAACATAGCCTAAGTTGTTTATTTTTTACAACATTATGTTCTTATTTTGTTTAATTAACGAAATGTCAATATTCGTCTTTATAACAGAAAATACAATACAAAAATCTTTAAGATACAGCCTACAGTCTTCACATGCCGGATTGTCACCTTCTAAACAGTCCTTTGTGTGGTGGAATAAGCAATGCTATAGAAATATATTGTTAGTTTCTTAATTTAAACTTTATTTTATTATTTTATTAGTTCATTAACTAATTATGCTAACTCAACTAATTTAATGTAAATAGCTGGATACTAATTACCTACTAATTAAATAATGTCAAATAGTAGGCTATTGATTAGAGTTGCCATAGACTTGTCTAGACTAGTCATTCATTTAAGCAATTAGGACTAATCGCACGTTTATATTCAATCCTGGCTGCATAGGCTATAGCCTTCCGCGCTCAAGCCCATGCATAAAACTTGCCGCAAAGCACCGGCAAAAGTAGGCTAATGATAATAAATGTGTCTGAAAAAAATAACGAAGCATTTTAACTGTTTATTAATAAACTAGTCTTTTCTAAATCAATGTAGGCTGCCAGCAAACATATCAAACAGGGCGCGCTTTCATGATCTCCGTGAATTGGAGCGCGTCTCAAAAATAAACTGAAAAACAGTGTATAGACAAGCCTCACAGACATGAGAAATATAGCTATCTATATAAAGCTTATAAAAAATGTCCACCAACGAAAAAAATACGGTACCATCTGATTATGTAATCCTGTCCGTATGAAAGGCGCATCTAGGCTACAGCGGAGATGTATGGAGTTTTATTTTATTTTACAAAAGCGCAACGTTTTCTTCTTGTTGTGAGTTTACACAAATAAAAGTAGTGGCGACTGATGTATTATTCTTTTCTGTATGACCAGAAATGATGGAGTATTTTAAGTTGTTTCCACTGTTGATAGGAAAATGCGAGTGATGGCACCGGCGCCATGTCATGCAGCGCGCGCTCCACACTCCGCACAAACACTGGATATGCGCTTTATAATAGCGAACATTTATCTAGGTTAACGTTAGAGCGAGCGGCCATGCCAGACGGATAATCCTCTTCATGTTTAACAAATCAAATTATGTTGCATTTTCTTGCGCCAGTTTGAAAAGGGTGGCTGAAACACTTAGCCTATACAGATAAACGCCAAACGCTGGTGTTTTTCTTTAAACAAATTCGTTTAGGCTTTAAAATAAATATTGTTTGAGGGCTAATAAATGCCACAATAATTTGTTTATTTTATTGCCTACTTATGTTTTTCATTTTTCTTTTACATTGAATACAATTTAAAGGATTTGCTGTGCACCGGCTTCGAAAGACACGTTAAGAGACACCTTTATTTTCTTTATAATAAAAGGTTTCTATGGAAGGGAAACGCTTAACGTGTAATTAAATGCGTTGCGTTCATATTCGGGCTCATCTGCTTTTCTGGATAGTATGGTTTATTAATAAGGTGTGTGCAGAATTTGATATTTTAACATTGTCCATTAGGGGCTGCTATTGCTTCAGATTTTTGAACGTTGAAGTGATAAAAAATGATTGGCTATAAATTGTATGTGGATAAAGGCATATTTTGTACATGACTACACATGTCCTTATAAGGCCAAGAAAATATGTCGTACATAAGATCTCGTTATTACGAGAAGAGATAAAACGACATAAGATCTCGTTATTACGACATAAGTGAGTGGAAAAAAATAATATTTGTTGCAGCAATGCGTCACCGTACTAACAAGCCCAATTAAAGACTGCTACCTGTTCTTTTGCCTTGTTACATTGTGGGCGTTCATCCTGTGTTTGTTTGTTCCTGGAGGTGTTCAACACACTGTCAGCTTATGAGAGTTTGTATGTAATTACATTTACTTGACTTCAGCGTGTTTCTTTTTGTGTCTTCATTGCTTGGTTTGTAAATTAAAACAATTGCAACCAATACATTTAAAAAAAAAAAAAAAAAAAAAAAAAAAAAGGTTTACTACTTCTAACTGAATGTAAATATTGTCAGTGCACTGAACTTGAAAAGTATTTGCACGACTATAATAACAACAACAACAACAACAACAACATATGGTTAATGCAAAATTTTAGCCAAATAATCCAACGATTTATATTTGTGTTAAATTTATTGGTCAAAACTATACTAACACAATAACATATCAATAGTTCAATATTAACACATCACTGTTAGTTTCTGGGTAATTTTTAACAATTTTTTTTAACCTAGGCATTTTATTTAGACATGTTTACTAAATGTTTAGTTTTATAAAATTGCTGTAGGCAATAAAATCTGTCAAATACCAACTGCAAGATTTAATTAATTGATTTACCTTTTTCTAACTGGCAGCCTTAAGTAATATAGCTAACACTTGTTGCAGTCCTACTATATTAAATCTTGGGTAAATATAATTATACTAATTATTATTATACTGATTACTAATAGTGTCTACACTGTTGCCCAACCCACAAAAGCACGAAAACGTGTGTGTTTGATCATATCCTAAATTAAAAAGGTACAATAGTAAAGATAATAGAATATAGCCTAAGTATTAATCCAGACGTTTATCCACACGTTCATCCACACGTACGTTATCCAGGCGTTCATCCACACGTTTATCCACACGTACGTTATCCAGGCGTTCATCCACACGTTTATCCACACGTACGTTATCCAGACGTTCATCCACACGCACGATATCATACGTCATTGTTCACGGCAAGGTACGCGACGATTGACACGGTGATTGCTTAGTTTGCAAAGTAAATGCACAAATCACACCTCATACGTACGTGTGGATAAACGTGTGGATGAACGTCTGGATAACGTACGTGTGGATAAACGTGTGGATAAACGCCTGGATAACGTACGTGTGGATAAACGTGTGGATGAACGCCTGGATAACGTACGTGTGGATAAACGTGTGGATGAACGTCTGGATAACGTACGTGTGGATAAACGTGTGGATGAACGCCTGGATAACGTACGTGTGGATAAACGTGTGGATAAACGCCTGGATAACGTACGTGTGGATAAACGTGTGGATGAACGTCTGGATAACGTACGTGTGGATAAACGTGTGGATAAACGCCTGGATAACGTACGTGTGGATAAACGTGTGGATGAACGCCTGGATAACGTACGTGTGGATAAACGTGTGGATGAACGTCTGGATAACGTACGTGTGGATAAACGTGTGGATGAACGCCTGGATAACGTACGTGTGGATAAACGTGTGGATAAACGCCTGGATAACGTACGTGTGGATAAACGTGTGGATGAACGCCTGGATAACGTACGTGTGGATAAACGTGTGGATGAACGTCTGGATAACGTACGTGTGGATAAACGTGTGGATGAACGCCTGGATAACGTACGTGTGGATAAACGTGTGGATGAACGCCTGGATAACGTACGTGTGGATAAACGCGTGGATAAACGCCTGGATAACGTACGTGTGGATAAACGTGTGGATGAACGTCTGGATAACGTACGTGTGGATAAACGTGTGGATAAACGCCTGGATAACGTACGTGTGGATAAACGTGTGGATGAACGTCTGGATAACATACGTGTGGATGAACGTGTGGATGAACGCCTGGATAACGTACGTGTGGATAAACGTGTGGATGAACGCCTGGATAACGTACGTGTGGATAAACGTGTGGATAAACGCCTGGATAACGTACGTGTGGATAAACGTGTGGATGAACGTCTGGATAACGTACGTGTGGATAAACGTGTGGATGAACGCCTGGATAACGTACGTGTGGATAAACGTGTGGATGAACGTCTGGATAACGTACGTGTGGATAAACGTGTGGATGAACGTCTGGATAACGTACGTGTGGATAAACGTGTGGATGAACGTCTGGATAACGTACGTGTGGATAAACGTGTGGATGAACGTCTGGATAACATACGTGTGGATGAACGTGTGGATAAACGTCTGGATTAATACTTAGGCTATATTCTATTATCTTTACTATTGTACCTTTTTAATTTAGGATATGATCAAACACACACGTTTTCGTGCTTTTGTGGGTTGGGCAACAGTGTAGACACTATTAGTAATCAGTATAATAATAATTAGTATAATTATATTTACCCAAGATTTAATATAGTAGGACTGCAACAAGTGTTAGCTATATTACTTAAGGCTGCCAGTTAGAAAAAGGTAAATCAATTAATTAAATCTTGCAGTTGGTATTTGACAGATTTTACTGCCTACAGCAATTTTATAAAACTAAACATTTAGTAAACATGTCTAAATAAAATGCCTAGGTTAAAAAAAAATTGTTAAAAATTACCCAGAAACTAACCCAGTGATGTGTTAATATTGAACTATTGATATGTTATTGTGTTAGTATAGTTTTGACCAATAAATTTAACACAAATATAAATCGTTGGATTATTTGGCTAAAATTTTGCATTAACCATATGTTGTTGTTGTTGTTGTTGTTGTTGTTATTATAGTCGTGCAAATACTTTTCAAGTTCAGTGCACTGACAATATTTACATTCAGTTAGAAGTAGTAAACCTTTTTTTTTTTTTTTTTTTTTTTTTTTTTTAAATGTATTGGTTGCAATTGTTTTAATTTACAAACCAAGCAATGAAGACACAAAAAGAAACACGCTGAAGTCAAGTAAATGTAATTACATACAAACTCTCATAAGCTGACAGTGTGTTGAGGGAACACCTCCAGGAACAAACAAACACAGGATGAACGCCCACAATGTAACAAGGCAAAAGAACAGGTCGCAGTCTTTAATTGGGCTTGTTAGTACGGTGACGCATTGCTGCAACAAATATAATTTTTTTCCACTCAATTATGTCGTAATAACGAGATCTTATGTCGTTTTATCTCTTCTCATAATAATGAGATCTTATGTCGTTAAAACGACATATTTTCTTGGCCTTATAAGGACATGTGTAGTCATGTACAAGATATGCCTTTATCCACATAAAATTTATAGCCAATCATTTTTTATCACTTCAACGTTCAAAAATCTGAAGCAATAGCAGCCCCTAATGGACAATGTTAAAATATCAAATTCTGCACACACCCTATTAATAAACCATACTATCCAGAAAAGCAGATGAGCCCGAATATGAAGGCAACGCATTTAATTACACGTTAAGCGTTTTCATCCCATAGAAACCCTTTATTATAAAGAAAATAAAGGTGTCTTTTAACGTGTCTTTCGAAGCCGGTACACAGCAAATCCTTTAAATTGTATTCAATGTAAAAGAAAAATGAAAAACATAAGTAGGCAATAAAATAAACAAATTATTGTGGCATTTATTAGCCCTCAAACAATATTTATTTTAAAGCCTAAACGAATTTGTTTAAATAAAAACACCAGCGTTGGGCGTTTATCTGTATAGGCTAAGTGTTTCAGCCGCCCTTTTCAAACTGGCGCAAGAAAATGCAACATAATTTGATTTGTTAAACATGAAGAGGATTATCCGTCTGGCATGGCCGCTCGCTCTAACGTTAACCTAGATAAATGTTCGCTATTATTAAGCGCATATCCAGTGTTTGTGCGGAGTGTGGAGCGCGCGCTGCATGACATAGAGGCGCCGGTGCCATCACTCGCATTTTCCTATCAACAGTGGAAACAACTTAAAATACTCCATCATTTCTGGTCATACAGAAAAGAATAATACATCAGTCGCCACTACTTTTATTTGTGTAAACTCACAACAAGAAGAAAACGTTGCGCTTTTGTAAAATAAAATAAAACTCCATACATCTCCGCTGTAGCCTAGATGCGCCTTTCATACGGACAGGATTACATAATCAGATGGTACCGTATTTTTTTCGTTGGTGGACATTTTTTATAAGCTTTATATAGATAGCTATATTTCTCATGTCTGTGAGGCTTGTCTATACACTGTTTTTCAGTTTATTTTTGAGACGCGCTCCAATTCACGGAGATCATGAAAGCGCGCCCTGTTTGATATGTTTGCTGGCAGCCTACATTGATTTAGAAAAGACTAGTTTATTAATAAACAGTTAAAATGCTTCGTTATTTTTTTCAGACACATTTATTATCATTAGCCTACTTTTGCCGGTGCTTTGCGGCAAGTTTTATGCATGGGCTTGAGCGCGGAATATAGCCTATGCAGCCAGGATTGAATATAAACGTGCGATTACCGATTAGTCCTAATTGCTTAAATGAATGACTAGTCTAGACAAGTCTATGGCAACTCTAATCAATAGCCTACTATTTGACATTATTTAATTAGTAGGTAATTAGTATCCAGCTCTTTACATTAAATTAGTTGAGTTAGCATAATTAGTTAATGAACTAATAAAATAATAAAATAAAGTTTAAATTAAGAAACTAACAATATATTTCTATAGCATTGCTTATTCCACCACACAAAGGACTGTTTAGAAGGCTGTATCTTAAAGATTTTTGTATTGTATTTTCTGTTATAAAGACGAATATTGACATTTCGTTAATTAAACAAAATAAGAACATAATGTTGTAAAAAATAAACAACTTAGGCTATGTTCTGTTAGATGACTACTTTTTGTTTAATTATATCTCTAGGTAATAAAGGTATAGCCTATTAACAAAAATAAATATTATATATTATATATTATATAAAAAAACTTATAGGCCTAGGCTATATAAAATATATTTTTTAAAAAGGGCCTCATTGATTAATTTGTTTAATTTGATTAATTGTTCGCCTCAGATTGGGGGCTGCTACTATTTGCTTGAGCTTTTTGAATGTAGAAGTGTGATAAAGGCGTGATAGGCTTTCAATCTTATGTGGATAAAGGCATATTTTGTACATGACTACATATGTCCTTATAAGGTCAAGAAAATATGTCGTTTTAATGACATAACATCTCGTTATTACGAGAAAAACATGTTCTTTTTGTATAAAGTCCCTATTAATGAGCTGATCTGAATCAGATGATTCTGATTGAGGAGACATGCAGCCTATACAGAACAGACAGAGAAACCCATAAAACATTACGTTTAACAGGTAAATTAAAATCAGTCAATGACCAGTTAAAAAATAAATTAATAGGCTACCTTTATTTTTTTAACCTTACTTCTGTTTTTTATTTACAATATTACCTTTAAACATACACATAAATAAATAAATATAGAAACATATATACTTGAGATATATTACTAATAGTGTGTAGGCCTACACTTTTGTACAACCCATAAAAACATGAAAACAGTGTGTTATGAATGATCATATCCCAAATTAAAAAGGTACAATATTAAAGAAAATAGAATTTAGCCAGTTTTATCCAGACGTTTATCCAGACGTTTATCCACGCGTACGTTATCCAGACGTTTATCCACACGTACGTTATCCAGGCGTTTATCCACACGTTTATCCACACGTACGTTATCCAGGCGTTCATCCACACGTTTATCCACACGTACGTTATCCACACGCAAAGTAAAAAAAATCCTTACACAGCTACGTCGCCGCTATGGCGGGTACTCCGTGCCAAAATCAAACATCCGAACGACCGACCGACCGATCGAACGTCTATCCGAACGTCTATCCGAACGTCTTGAACTTTCAAACGGGTGACCCACGTGACGACCTGACGTGACGTCAGCGTCTTCGAATTTTCAGCTTTTTAACCATACAAGTATACAAGCTGATGTGTAAAGGCTATAAATGGACATGATAGGCAACACATATAAATATTGTACCCCAAAAACAACTTTCCTGAATTCTGTGCTCGTGCGGCTATGTGTTTTACTTTCAAAGAGCAGAAATACTGCGTATAAGCTACAGACATTCAATAGTCTTGACCATATAATCATTTTAACTAGTTTTTATTGTTAATTTTATTGCCCAATGTACAAAGTTCCCACTGTCCATAAAAACACTCAAAAGTCGATTATTTTATTTTTTACTTTTTGATCCAGAAGGTTTTCATATTAGATTTATATATTTGGACTGAATGATCTAATGAATGCTCTGCAGTGTTTATGATATTGAGCTGTGATCTGAAAGCATTGTTTGATTTTGAGCACAGATAAAATGGTTTTGAGTAAATTTCTTTATTTTGAAAAGCATCAGATGGTCTCTGAATGTAGTTTGAAGATTTGGTTTTGTATTTAAATTTTTGAGAAAGTGGGTGATGGTTCCAAGAAATGTATTTTAGCAATTCAGGAAAACTGTCCTATAGATTAAAAACATGCATTATTTTTTATACATAATATCAAACAAATAAAGTAGGCCTAATAAAAAGTAAATCTAATCAAGCATGATTTTTTGTTTCAAGAACTTAAGAGATCTCAACGCTTACTAAATTATCATAATCTTTTACAAATAATCATCATAAATGTTAAAGTGGAAAGGTTTATTAAAAACATATGTATAATAGTTCTAATATTACATTTAGACAAGATCAGCTGAATATACTTTACTTTGTAATTAAGGTTCTTTGATTTTCATGTCTGCAACTTATAAACAATGAGCCCAAAAAAATGTAATGATCATTTAAATAAAATCATATGTAACACGTTCCTACATGTGCTTACGTGTTGTTAACGCGTTCCCATGGCGACCGGTCGGAAGTGCGAGTAACTGATCGTCTTCCCAACGTGTTGTTTACGTGTGAAGACACGTTGTAACACGTTTTTTAATATACCTTAGTTTAACTTCTTATATTCTTCGATTGTATCCTAGTCTACATTTGATTACTGCAATCAATGACTGATTTAGAAAGTGATTTAGAAAGTTATGTATGGTGTAGTATTATTAAAGTTAAATAAAGTTAAATTAAGGCTAAATATTATTGGCAAACCTGACATGCTTAAACGGTTATTTTGGAAAAGCACGATATTCCACATCATTTTTCTCCATCTCCCATTAAATCGGGAATAGATCTTATTGAATAGAAATACGCTGTAGCGTATTCAAATGCAGCAAAAACTGCAATCAGTATCCCATCTGCTTTACCCAAATATAAAAATAATAGGAAATGAATTATATAGGCTACATAAAATATGCTTACCTTTTATCAGACATATTGGCATTTCAAATACAAAGCCGGCCTATATGTTTACTTTATGATACCCTTAAGAGTGTAATGTAACCCAGACTTAATTTCATGAAGTCTCTCGTCTCAGGGGGACATGAGGGAGGTCTACAGGTTATCTAATAATACAAAGCTTAATGCTAAATCCTGAAGTATCAACAAAAAAGGTTCTTAATATGACAGTTTTTTCAACTTGTCACATTTGTTAGAAAAGTATTTTTTATTGTTTATGTTATAACATTTTCAGTAACAATAATTAATATTGTAGATCTTTCCCCCTGAAATATCCTGTAATTGGACCACTAAAGGTGCTCTACAATTCATTCACAGGTGACCCCCAAAACAGAAACCCTTATTCTCAGCATAACATAACACTTATTAACAAATGACAAATTTTATTCACCTCACAAAACAATACAAAAACTCTTGTAGCCCAAGAGTCAGCAGAGTCAGCAAAGTAAATTTCAGAATGAAGATGAAATCATGGTAAAAATGAACAAAGTAGCCTAGGCAATAGATTATATTGGATAATCTTAACTGTGTCTTTCTCAGTGTGTTATTACCATGAAAAGTCAATGGCCAACTAATGACAACATGGTCCATGGCATTGAAGACTTTGAAATTAAAAACCCTTTATCTTATAACTTTTAACTCTTACTTGTAAAACAATCAGTTTGACAAATAAAAAAATAAAAAAGGAAAAATACAACAACATTAATTAAAAGCATACCACTGTAGCCTATACAGTTACAATAGGTGAGTCTGGTGTTTGAAACATTATGGTCATGAAATACACAGAAAGTCATGATATAGCCTACAGGTGGTAACTTGTTCAGTTCATCACTTAGCCTACAATAGGCTTATTCAGGGAAGTGCAGGAAATGGTTGAGTATTATTTTAGGTATAACATCTGTAGGCATATTTAGTGCCTATCATGTCCATTTATAGCCTTTACACATCAGCTTGTATACTTGTATGGTTAAAAAGCTGAAAATTCGAAGACGCTGACGTCACGTCAGGTCGTCACGTGGGTCACCCGTTTGAAAGTTCAAGACGTTCGGATAGACGTTCGATCGGTCGGTCGGTCGTTCGGATGTTTGATTTTGGCACGGAGTACCCGCCATACGCCGCCACGTCACCGCGCACTTTGAGCGCAGCTCCAACACGTGGCCGTGACGTCTAACGTCTCATATCTTACGTCTGACGCCTGGTTACTATGGGATTTTGGCCAGACGACTGGCGAGCGTATACACGTTAGTTCACCTCTCAGTTTGCTTCGCGATCGCCAAAAAGTGCACAAATCACACCTCATACAGGACGACACACACACACACACACACACACACACACACACACACACTCACCAGGCGCCGGCGCTCCTCCTCCACAGCGTGTCCCTCTGGTCCAGGAAGGCACGCACACACACACACACACACACACACACACACACACACACACACACACAATCACCAGGCGCAAATAATTTTGTTTGTTTGTTCAAACTATGTGTTTGTAGTTCTGATCGAATTCTGATAACGTTACATGATATTCACTGTCTATTCAACTATAGTGTCGGACATTCAACAGGTCATAAACACTGACAGACTGCATGACGTGTGTGAAGTGAACGGTCACCGTGTGTGTGTGTGTGTGTGTGTGTGTGTGTGTGTCACGCGCACCTGTGTGTGGGGCTGTCCGGGCACGAGCTCGTTGTTGTGCTCGCGCAGTGTCAGTCCGGCGGTCACGGGCGCAGGGAACAGGCTCAGTGAACACATCTGCGCAAAACACACACATTACACACACATCTGGACAGAACACACACATCTGCATAGAACACACACATTGAACACACATCTGCGCAAAACACACACATTACACACACATCTGGACAGAACACACACATCTGCATAGAACACACACATCTGCATAGAACACACACATTAAACACACATCTGCGCAGAACACACACATCTCTGGAAAGAAAACACACATTACACACACCTGCACAAAACACACACATTACATTTACTTCCGCAGGAGGATCATAGACAAGTGCGACCAGAAAAGCATAATCAGGGTTTAAACATGATCTTTTCGCTTCACGAGTGTGTTGTTGTGTGTTGTTGTGTGTTACTCACGTCCCAATGAGGTAAATATAGGACCGAGCTGTACAAAGCTGAACTCGCGCCTTTACTTTTACGGAAGCCCCGAGGAAGCACAACACCACACTGACGAACAACGCGTTTTCATAACAAAAGTCCTGAAGCTGTTGCCTAATTTAGAATGATCACTTTCGGTTTTAACTATGGTGTTACTATAGTAGAACTGTAGCAATGTTTTGTTTTGCCAGATTTTTAATTTTTTTAAAATTGTTTTACTAATATCATCATGGTTAAAGTCCCCATGAAATCAAAATTGGTGTTCGGGCTGCCACTTTTCATATGCTATCACGCAAAGAAAAATCGCGAACCAAAGAGGACACCGACAGACAAGAGAGAGCAGGTTACTATTGACATGAAGCAAATATTCAGCGTATCAAATATTCTTACAAAATTCAAACATTAAATACCGTTTTGGTTGCTAGTAAATGTGTTGTGACCACTGATCTATATAGCTCATGAGCTCTTACTCTTTACTACTAGTTAATATAGTAAATAAACACGAATGAACAATAGGTGTGTTGAAAGATACAGTACAACTTACCGAAATGTTTATCCCTCATCGATAATCGATCAATCAGTGTTTTTCAACCGCGGAAAGAGGTCAATAAAACAGCTGGAGAACAATATCACATAATGTTACATTTATCTCAGGAAAGCCATTAATGACCATAGCACGTTAGTTGGCTAGAAAAAAAAATAGCTATAGAGACGAGTATTTTGCTAAATATGTGCACTATATTACATATGTATTATATTTATTTTACTTATATCATTAAATAATGTTGTCATTATAATAAAAACCGAATTATGATTTGAGCTGTTATTTTTAACCTTTAATAACACCAGCTGACAGGGCTCTCTCTATGTTTACATCATTAGGTGAGATATTTTATTCTTGAGAAAAATTAACATGTATCGACTGTTCCTAATATTTATCCAAAAATCAAATCACAAGAATTTAATTGAAATTGTGAAATTTGTGTCGAGCAGTAATAAAAACAGCAGCCTACCAGTCACTGTACCATCTAAACACTGTGACATGTTGTCACTAAACCTAATAAAATTCTGTTTAGTTACCAGATGTTTTGTCAATCAATCAACTTTGTCAATGTTTTGTTTCTGCAGTCCCTGATCTCCAGCTGAGAGAGTCTGTAGTGCTGGAGGACTTCTTATGAGGACACATCCAGCAACCCTAGGATCAAAATGCTCTTATCTCTTATATTTCTCAAGAGCATCGATGGACTTCTGTCCCATACATGCATCCCATTCTGCACTCAAATTGTAATGGTGATCTCCTGTGGGATTTTGACTTGACTAGTAGTCCTGAATATGTTGTATGTTATATGGCCAAAGGCAAACAGAACACACACACACACACACACACACACACGCAGAGCTAATAAGTTCAAGAATGAAACGTCCATTTTTTCGGTGACACGTGTGTTGCTTGTTATTTGTTACACTACATTTCCCATCGGCAGCCCAGAATGTGATTGTTACACTATAATGAAAAGACTGATGATGTGAAGTTGCTCTTCAGGTTTATTTGACGTTAGTGAAAGTGCTATATCTACACTAGATAAAATGGCCTAATGTGATCCTGCAGTGTTGGTACTCTGCACATACTTTTTAATCATTACAAATAATAATGCTAAATGATTATCTTATAATTGAAGATGTGAGTCTCTCGCATCACATAAATGATCATTAGTTTAGTAAGTGGTCTTGAAGAGGATTCTCTTCTCTCTGTCTCTGTTGTCACTGTCTCAGTTGGACTCGGTCTCGACTACAGCACTATAAACAAGACAAACAACTTTACACTAAAGGCAAACTGCACGTGCGTGTCTGGGTTATTATTAACTGTTTTCCATGATAAACACTATAACTACTGCTAATACTGTAAAATGTTATAGGTGTCAATATTATGTTATAACTGTAGGGCTGATACATGTTGCCCTCGAATGTCACGGTATCGGGCCTTAACATGATCAGCATATTTATGAGTCAGGATTCATAGCGTATTTAACTCTATCGCTCAGGTAATATCAATGTACAACCCATTTCAGAGGGAAATTATGATTTAAAACTAGTCTTGGCTATAGAAACATATCTTCGTATTTAAAAAAGCTTCATATCACGTGTAAAGTATTTTCTATGACCCCAAAATCTTTTTTTTTTGTTTTTTTTTTTGTTTTTTTGTTTATCAATATATTTATTATTTTTCACATGAACAATTCACAGATTCAATTCAGTATACAAGTAAACAATCTTTTCTAAACACCCTCCCACCCCTGTCCCACCCCCAAGTAGACAGAACACTCAAATGTACAGTATTACAAGGCACTCAGCTGGTATGTAAGAGAGAGGTTTTCATAAGTTAAAGTAGAGAAGGGTTACATTATCACATCAGCATTTTCAATCAATGTGACATTTAAATTATTAATATATTCGATAAATCTGCCCCATGTCTTTTCGAACATCAATGATTTTTTTTTTATATAACATTATCTTTTCAACAGGCACATAGGACGAAAGTTCTCTAATCCACACAACATGACTGGGTGGTTCTTCTGATTTCCAATGTGTAGCTATACATTTCTTTGCTGCTATAAGAGCCATCTTAACAAAACGTAAAGGGCTGATTCATCTCCCAGTAATATAAATCTCGGGTCAAATGAAAGCTTAACCTTAATAATCTTGTCAATAGTTTGTATTATATTTCTCCAATAGTTTTCAAGTTCCGAACAAGTCCAAAACATATGCAATAATGTACCAACCTCTGTTTTACATCTAGGACAACATTCTGAATATGACTCACTTATCTTGTGTAATCTTTCCGGTGTATAATATACCCTATGTATAATATTAAACTGTATTAATCTGTGTCTACTGTTATATGAAAATGTTAAAGCATTTTTACAGACAGATTCCCAGGTATCTTGTTCAAAAGTACATTCTAGATCTTTTACCCATTTAAGTCTAGAAGATGATATATCTTCCCCATATAAGTCACTGAAGTTGGTATACATATAAGACACAAAACCTTTGGACCCTTTTTTCTCCAAAGATAAGTCTCTGCTGATGCTTTGGAGTTGAAGGATCTTTGTCCCTCCGGCAGCTGAATCCTCAACGTCGTGGGATGAAGCATAGCATAAGTGACGTCGTTATTGTGTAAATGTCTTTTGAGTGCGCTGAAATCTTGTCGCTTTCTGAACAATGTCGATGACATGTCACGAAATATCATAATGGTAGAGTTGCCATAGGCGAGTTTGCCCTTTTCTCTTGCCGCATTGAGAATCTTAAGTGTGTCTCCATAGTAGAAGTAGACGAATCAGAATAGCCCGTGGCTTGCCGTTTTCCGCTGGTCGTCGTTGCAAAGTGCGATGAGCTCTTTCAATTTTGTAGATTTCGTCCTCCTTCCCCAGAATCTTAGGCAGCCATTCCTTCATAAAGTCTACTGGGTTTCTCCCTTCCACTCCCTCAGGGAAACCTACAAGACGTAGATTCTGACGGCGAGATTGATTTTAGAGTTCATCAATTTTGTCTTTCAACTGTTTGATTTCGCCGTCAACAGCCAACTTGACATCCGCGACATCCGTGTGAAGGCATGTTAATACTTCTTCCATCTCCATCTGCTTTGTTACCACTTCCACCATTCTCAGATTTGTTGATTGTAGTTCATTGCTCATTTTCTCCAAGGATTCTGCGAATTTACTCAGGCGTCCATCGATTAACTCCTGAATTCTGAGAAATCCCTTTTCCATTTCTGCATGAAACCATGGCGGAGGGTCCGATAACTGCAGTCTCATATCTTGAGCATCTTCCTTCTTGTCCGTTTTCTTTGGATTCGGCATATTTATCAGGATGTTCAAAGCGCTACAAAATTGTTGTACTATAGAAAGTACTTTCGTCGTCTGAAAAGCCTTTAGGTAGGATTATTTAGATTAAATTATTCGCGAGCTCCGTGCACTACGTTTCACTCTAGCGCCGCCATAACCAGAAGTCCAAAATCTTGTTTTGACATCCTTCAGGGGATCAAGCCTTATGAACACCCCTGTAATCTACTGGATACCTCTTCACATTCAGCTTCAGATTTACTTTCATTAATCCCTCTTTACAACACAATATTTTGTACACATATTTTGTGAGTTGCTCTGAAAACATGTAAAAAATGTGAACCGACAACACTGTTGTTTTTCCGTCACACAACAAACCTGTTATTCCTGCTTTTGTCAAAGAGGTTTCCTGTAATAGACACTTTGTGCAGAAATGAAAGTTAAACAGGAGAAAGGTGTGTGTAGAACAACTCGTCTACTGGAACAATAATGGAATGTATAAAAGATTATGTTCACATATTTTAGTCTTGAATGGTGTTGTTATGAACAACGAGGAAGCAGGCCATGACTAATGGTTGGTCGAGAACAGTTAAACCACATTAACACACTAATATATGAAGACCAGCAGTCAAAGCTGAAGTTCAGTGAGTAGACAGAGAGTTCACTGAAGTCAGAGTAGAAGATGAGTGAGAGGATCGAGCCTCAGACTATAGGATACAGAAACACTATATAATCAGCTGACGTCACGTCTACAGGTCATGAACAACAGTGGATCATTCTAGAAATGTCTGTGAGGGTCGCAGTCAAACTCTGATTGGGGCCACTGTTGAATTCTCCCGGAGATTATTCCTTTGACACGGTCACATGCGTCTCATAATAATATAAATGTGACGATCACCAGTGAGAGTGCCCGGGATGACCATCAGAGGATGACTCCAATCCCCATAATCCTTTGCCCAGACCATCATCCATTATCACCTTCACCTGTCTCATTATCCTGTTTAGCTCACACTATATAAGCCTGGTTTTCTCATTCATTCTCTGCGCAGTCTTGTTTAGTGTTTGTATCCTGGCTCTCTTGATTCTCTGCCTTTCCTCGGATTTCTCTCTTTGCCTCAGTCCTGATCTGTTATTGTTTGGATAGTTTGTCTGTGTATGACCCTCGCCTGTTATATGGATTATGTTTTTGGATTATTGGATTAATAAATACTGCATTTGGATCCTCAACCTTCGTGTCTCAGAGCAGTTCGTGACAATAAACCACCTCTTCAAGCATAATTACATAAAACACAGGCGATATATTTCCCCTTCAAGGCCTGAGTCAGGACTTCACTGCAACAGAACATGAAAACTACAGAGATAATGAAATGAATAAGAATAAAGTCTGACGATTCTCTTTCTACACTAACTCTTGATTGGTTGTATGATAAAATTAATTTGTAACTGTTTACAGTAAGGTTTCATTAGTTAATATGGACTAATATGAACTGCACTTCTACAGCATTTATTAATCTATGTTAATTTCAACATTTACTATGTTGATTAGGTTTAGTTGAAGATTAATAAATACAGTAACAAATGTATTGCTCAATGCTAGTTCATGTTAGTTAATACATTAATGTTAAATAATGAACCTTATAGTAAAGTGTTAGCAATTCATTAATTATAAAACCAGTACATAATAATTCTCTGTAAGCTAGGCTCGATGAGTAAACACTGTTACTGCGTTCCTGACACGGGTCAGACCCTCCGTCGCCTCTCAGAAACTAAACACACACATCGCCTGCAACTGGAATACCAGAATACACACACTGGTTTATAAAACTATGATTTCCAATTCATTATAGAATACTGTTGTGAATCTGGCCCCTTTTCTCACTTTTCTTCCCTTACGGGATACCCCATATACATAAATATTTTGTTTAGATCCTCCTGTCAATCCTAAAGATGAAGAGCATCTCGGGGACCGTTCTCCAATTGTTCAAGTCTTACTGTACCTCTTAGTAGGTCTTAGTAGGTCCTTAAGGATGTCGTGGAGGGGTGTGGTGTCCATTACCTGAAATAGATTAGTAATAGCAAAAATATGACTGTATTTGGGGGCGGCTGTTGTGAATCTGGCCCTTTTCTCAGTTCCCTGATGAGAATGTTCTGTCGTACTGCGTTGCAAACGCTGTGGGAAAACTCCTTTTCTCGAGAATTTTGAAGCCTTTATTTTAAAACGCATTGCAGCTGCACAGTGAGAGCATCATAGCTCACGTGAGCGAGCTGATTGGCTGTGCTGCGGCAACTGCATAAACCTATGGCGAGTGAGAAGGAGCGCGCAATCCAATAGGAGCGCTTGGCATCTTGCCAGACACGAGCACGCCAAATTGGACACGTCAAGAGAGTATAATTTCAGAGAAAACTCGCCATATGACAGATCTATTCTCCTTCAGCTCAGAGACACACCTCGCTGATTTCTCCGGATTGGAAGCCGCTCGCCGTAGAACAGCCTCTCAGCGGAACAGCTTTGCGCCGTCAGCAGACTTCGCCCAGCAAGCGTTTCCCTGCGGAATCCGGCAAGTATCCTTTTAGACACTTCTAAAAGACCTAAAACTCTGTTTTAACAGCGGAGCGCGTTGTTATAAATGCCTCTCCCCATCTGTGAATCCTGCGGGGTTCCCCTGCATATGTCAGACCGACACACCCAGTGCGTTGTCTGTCTCGGCCCTGAGCACGCCGAGGCAGCGCTCACTAAAGGCGGCTGTCATCACTATGACAGTATGCCTGTGGCTGTCCTCCGATCAAGACTCACTCTCGCTACTTCAGAGAGTGAACCTGCCCACCTTCCATCTTCGGTGCCCCGCGAGCCCTGTAGGAAGAAGTGACGCGATCAGAGGATCCCTGAACGCGGTGACTTAAGCGCGTGCACACCGGGTCCTTCCCCGCGTGCCTCGCCGACACCCTCATCTCCAGTTCTTTTTGCCATAAGCGAACAACGCCCCTCTCTCGAAGAGGCGGGACTCGTTTCCTTTGGCGGATCTGCTGAGGAACTGGATGACGCAGTTTCAATGGCGGCATCTGAGGATGAGTATTGGTCGGGCTCCGCTGACCCCGCCCCTCCCTCTCAGTGTGATCGTTTCAACACCAGAGCGTTTCTCCGTTTCATGACTAGCGCTGTCGACTAGCTGGGTCTTGACTGGCTTTCCCCAGCTGAACCCGCTAGAAGCTGCCTTGACGAGTGGTACCTGCCAGGGTGCCAACAGGCCCCTCGCCAGCGCGCCGCTCCATTTCTCCCCGAGGTACACGAGGAGCTCACTAAATTCTGGCGCGTGCCCTTTTCAGCGCGAATGCACTCTTCTTCCTCCACCACGCTCTCCACTGTGGACGGCGCATAGGAAAAAGGCTACGTGACGCTCCCGCCACTTGAAGAAGCGGTCGCCGCTCATTTGTGCCCTCCAACTGCAGGAAGTTGAAGAACAAAAGCGGTGCAACCGTCAAAGCCGTGCAGGACCACTTCAGCTATGGCCAGCCGCGCATATTCCGCCGGTCAAGCCGCCTCTGCACTTCACGCCATGGCGACCCTTCAGGTGTTCCAGGCTAAGCTTCTCCGCGCTATGGATGAGTCAGGACCTGACCCGGACACCTTCAAGGACCACCGAAGTGCTACAGACTTGCCGCTACGGGCAACTAAGACAACGGCCAGGCCATTGGCCGCAACATGGACAGCCTAGTAGTGTTTGAGTGCCATCTATGGCTTAACTTGACTGAGATCAGGGACGCGCACAAGACCGCCTTCCTCGACTCACCGGTCTCCACAACTGGTCTCTTCGGCCCATCCGTCAGCGGCTTCGCAGAACGCTTCACCGAAGCTCAGAAGGCTTCCAGTGCTATGAAGCACTTCCTCCCGAAGCACTCCAGTTCGGCTTCACGGTGCCCCAAGAGCACGCCGCAGCCAGAGAACACAGTGCAGCAGATTCATCAGCCCCGCCCAGCGGCTGAGACCAGCCAGCATCTGAAGCCAGCGAAACGGTACCTGTTCCCCAAGCTAACGCTCGACCACGAGCCCAAAAAGCAGTCTTAGCCGGCAGAAAGAGGGGGTCTATGTCCCGCCGCGGCCAGACCAGCCCCAAAGACCGCTCGAGTGCTTCTCACAGCCCCCTCTTCAGCTCAGGTGGCTGGAGCAGTATTAAATGCAGAACATGGGCCCGTCTTTTGTCACGCACCCCTGCACCCAAACGCTGTTTTAACAGCGACCCACAAAAAGCACAAATCGAGCAAAATCTCTGACATAAACCCATGTCGGTTTGGGCCCCCGAGTCTGGGCGTTCCACCGTCAGATATGATCTTACCTCTGGCTTAGCGGGCTCTGGCGTGGCAAGCCATCCCCGGAGTTTCAGAATGGGTATTGAACATTATAACATATACCGAGGTTTGGATGACAGCGCAAAAGCGCGGCAACCTGCTTCAGTTCGCCCGTAGACCGCCGCGCTTTTGCGCTGTCATCCAAACCTCGGTAAGGAGCACCATAGCTCATGTCCTCCGCATCGAAGTGTCATGTCTGCTGGCGAAAGGGGCTATCGAGATAGTCCCCGCGTCACAAAGCGAGTCGGGGTTTTACAGCCATTATTTTCTCGTTCCGAAGAAAGACGGCGGCTTGAGACCCATTTTAGATCTCAGACATCTGAACAAGGCCCTCATGAGACGGCAATTCAGAATGCTTACAACCAGACACATCCTAGTGCTAATTCGCCCAGGAGACTGGTTTTTCTCAGTGGATCTAAAAGACGCTTACTTTCACATCCAATTGAACCCCCACCACAGGCCATTCTTGAGATTCGCCTTCGAGGGGCAGACATATCAATACACAGTCCTACCATTTGGACTGGCGCTAGCGCCTCGTACATCCACGAAGTGCATGGATGCAGCTCTCTCCCCCATGAGACTGCCTCGACTACCTCGACGACTGGCTCATACTGACTAAGTCAGAGGCGGAGTCCCATACTCACAAATCCTGGCTCCTCAGCCATCTAGAATGTCTAGGGCTCAGGGTAAACTTTTCCAAGAGTATACTATCCCCCAGCCAACGTATCACATTCCTTGGAACAGTTCTCGACTCCGTACTTATGAGAGCATGGCCCACAACGGACTGGGCTCTATCAATTCAGCGGCTCGCCGTGTCGTTCAAAGAGTGCTCCTATGTACCCCTCCGAACGTTTCAGAGGATCTTGTGCCTTATGGCGTCAGCATCACCAGCACTCCAACTAGGCCTACTGCGTATGCGTCCTCTAGCACCTCAGGTACCACCCTCTGAACCCCTGGAGAAACACCAGCTGGTACCAGCAGGGTGTGAGCATGGATTTGGTCTCAGGGAGGAGGGTCATTTCAACAGACACTTCCAACTCCGGTTGGGGAGCCCTGTACGAGGGCAGGCCTGTCTCCGGCCTCTGGTCAAGCTCGGAGAAACGCCTACACATCAACTGCCTCGAGATGAGAGCGGTTTTTCTAGCCCTAAAAACCTTCCTCCCATATCTGGCGGGACTCCACATCTTGGTCCGCACGGGCAACATGTCAGTGGTCTCCTACATAAATCGCCAGGATGGCCTCAGGTCCCGCAACCTGTTAGCCATAGCCACACAGCTACTGCTATGGGCTCAAACCAACCTGCGCTTACTCAGGGCAGCTCACGTGCCAGGCATGATTAACATAGGAGCAGACATGCTTTCTCGGGGCAATGTTCCCCCAGAAGAATGGTTACTCCACCCCCAGACGGTTCTCCTGTTATGGGAGGTCTCCGGGAATGCAGAAGTAGACCTCTTCGCCTCAGAAGACAACTGTCACTGCCCAATCTTCTTTTCAAAGAGCAGGGATGCGCTGGCCCACGAATGGCCCAGCCACGAATGGCCTTTATGCGTTTCCTCCGGTCTCAATGCTCCCCCAGGTCATCGAACGGATCAGGATCACGAATTGCGCAGTCCTCCTTGTAGCATGGAACCCAGATTTTTGGAATGCAGCTGTCTGTGATAGCTCTGTGGCCAATCCCGCTAAGGAGCGACCTCATTGCACAGGCAAACAGGACTATCTGGCACCCCCATCCCGACTTGTGGGCCCTCCATGCATGGCCACTCAACGGGTACCCCAGGACCTCCCAGAAGGTGTCCTGAATACCGTTATGGAGGCTAGAGCTCCGTCTACTAAGTGCCTCTACCACCTTAAATGGTCAGTGTTCTCCAGCTGGTGTTTAGCTCGGAATTTCGACCCGCACGCTTGCAAAGTACCAATGGTACTTTCCTTTCTCCAAGAGCTGCTGGACGCGGGACGTTCCCCCTCCACGCTCAAAGTGTATATGGCAGCTCTCACAGCCTTCAATGTGCAGGTGGCTGGCTCTTCTTTAGGTAAAAGCGACCTCATAGTTCTCATAAGGAGCCAGAAGGCTTAACCCGCCTCGACCACCTTCAGTGCTGGCTTGGGACCTTTCTCTGGTTCTACGGGCTCTTAAGGGACCCCTCCTCGAGCCACTTCAGTCGGCTGATTTAAGACCTCTCTCTCTTAAAACCGCTCTGCTGTTAGCACTGGCGTCAGTAAAAAGAGTAGGGGACTTACAAGCGCTCTCCACGAGTGCTTCCTGTTTTGAGTTTGGACATAACAACTCTAAAGTCTTCCTTAGGCTGAGACAAGGATATGTACCTAAGGTGCTCTCAACACCGTTCAGAGCCCAGGTTATTTCAGCCCTCCCAGTCATGGTAGAAGATAGTGATGCTCTCACGCTCTGCCCCGTCAGAGCTCTGAGAATGTATTTGGAGCGTTCGGCCTCTTTCAGACAGTCTGAACAGCTCTTTGTCTGTTTCGGGGGCCGCACCAAAGGGCTGCCGGTCACGAAACTCACGCTGTCTAGATGGATAGTGGATGCTATTGCTCTGGCGTACACCTCACTGGGCCTCCCGTGTCCCATAGGTGTAAGAGCTCATTCCACAAGAGGCATATATATATATATATATATATATATATATTTTTTTTTACTACATATCTCACAATCCAAAGCAAACTACACTACCACATCTAGTGCACTACAATACACCCTTTGTTTCTTTTGCATTGGTGAGGTGTGGGTGTTTGAATGGACACCCAACCATGTCCTTTGAGTCCTTTCCTATAGGATGCATTAAGTAAGTTCGTTTGGTCAATTGTATAGTTTGATACATCACCTTTGTCAAGGCCGGTGAGCAGCCACATTCACAGCCCAAGCCAGAAGCTGGGCTGGTCACCTCTGCTTCAGATTGGGAGCTTCAAGTCGATCTGGGGTGGCAGCTCAAGTTCCCAGTCCACATCATGGCAACTGCATTGAGACCAGACGTTGTGCTAACATCAGCCTCTTCAAAGCAGGTACTCTTTCTTGATAGAGCTCACCATTCCTTGGGAGCTCATGGTCCCTCATGTTTCCTTCGCATCGAAGAGGCGAATGAACAGAAGCGGTCCAAGTATCAGGAGCTGGTGGAGGAGTGCAGAAGGTCGGGCTGGAAGGCCTGCTATGAGAGCCCATTAAAGGTGGGTGTAGAGGCTTTGCTGGTCAGTCACTGTGTAAGGTCTACACGCTGCTTGGCATTACTGGGGCTGTGAAGAGGAAAGCCTTTAAGTCCGCTATGGAGACTGCAGAAAGAGCTCCAGATGGCTGTGGCTTAAGAGAAGCGTTCTAAGGGGGAAAGCTGCTGGGTCTGATCAACCCTGGCTGGGTCACCTGATGTTGAAAGACCAGAAACATCCAATGACCTTGGGAACATTTGTGAAGATGTGTCCCAGCGGATCCTAGGATGTATCTTTGACATAACAAAACGGTTTAATTATTGAAAGACAATAGTCTATATGTGAAATTTTTGTTTAATTTTATAGATAAAAGCATCTTTTCACACAAAAATAACGCTGCTGCCCATCTGATATGGATATAGAGCCATTTCACATGGCTATGAGTGTGATATTGCTCATAAATATCCAAATATATGATACAGCTTTCATTCTTCAGCTCAATCATATATTTATGGGGGGGAAATCAGTTTGAATAAGGAGAGCGATATCTTTATCATAGTGTCCTTTCACTGGTTAGAGTTTCCACAGTCATCGCTTCTGCTGCACTTTATTTGTACCGGTTTGTTTTATTGGTTTATTGGTTTAATTATATATTTACCTTTTTTAGAATTTAAAAGATAATAAAAAAATATTGTTTGATAAATGAGACACACACACACACACACACACACACACACAGAGCTAATAAGTTCAAGAATGAAACGTCCATTTTTTCGGTGACACGTGTGTTGCTTGTTATTTGTTACACAACATTTCCCATCGGCAGCCCAGAATGTGATTGTTACACTATAATGAAAAGACTGATAATGTGAAGTTGCTCTTCAGGTTTATTTGACATATCAAGTTTAGTGAAAGTGCTATATCTACACTAGATAAAATGGCCTAATGTGATCCTGCAGTGTTGGTACTCTGCACATACTTTTTAGTCATTACAAATAATGCTAAATGATTATCTTAGAATTGAAGATGTGAGTCTCTCGCATCACATAAATGATCATTAGTTTAGTAAGTGGTCTTGAAGAGGATTCTCTTCTCTCTGTCTCTGTTGTCACTGTCTCAGTTGGACTCGGTCTCGACTACAGCACTATAAACAAGACAAACAACTTTACACTAAAGGCAAACTGCACGTGCGTGTCTGGGTTATTATTAACTGTTTTCCATGATAAACACTATAACTACTGCTAATACTGTAAAATGTTATAGGTGTCAATATTATGTTATAACTGTAGGGCTGATACATGTTGCCCTCGAATGTCACGGTATCGGGCCTTAACATGATCAGCATATTTATGAGTCAGGATTCATAGCGTATTTAACTCTATCGCTCAGGTAATATCAATGTATGACCCATTTCAGAGGGAAATTATGATTTAAAACTAGTCTTGGCTATATAAACATATCTTCGTATTTAGAAAAGCTTCATATCACGTGTAAACTATTTTCTGTGACCCCATAATCTTGTTTTGACATCCTTCAGGGGATCAAGCCTTATGAACACCCCTGTAATCTACTGGATACCTCTTCACATTCAGCTTCAGATTTACTTTCATTAATCCCTCTTTACAACACAATATTTTGAAATGAAACATGAATCATTAAACATGTAAAAAATGTGAACTGACAACACAGTTGTTTTTCTGTCACACAACAAACCTGTAATTCCTGCTTTTGTCAGTTAAACAGGAGAAAGGTGTGTGTAGAACAACTCGTCTACTGGAACAATAATGGAATGTATAAAAGATTATGTTCACATATTTTAGTCTTGAATGGTGTTGTTATGAACAACGAGGAAGCAGGCCATGACTAATGGTTGGTCGAGAACAGTTAAACCACATTAACACACTAATATATGAAGACCAGCAGTCAAAGCTGAAGTTCAGTGAGTAGACAGAGAGTTCACTGAAGTCAGAGTAGAAGATGAGTGAGAGGATCGAGCCTCAGACTATAGGATACAGAAACACTATATAATCAGCTGACGTCACGTCTACAGGTCATGAACAACAGTGGATCATTCTAGAAATGTCTGTGAGGGTCGCAGTCAAACTCTGATTGGGGCCACTGTTGAATTCTCCCGGAGATTATTCCTTTGACACGGTCACATGCATCTCATAATAATATAAATGTGACGATCACCAGTGAGAGTGCCCGGGATGACCATCAGAGGATGACTCCAATCCCCATAATCCTTTGCCCAGACCATCATCCATTATCACCTTCACCTGTCTCATTATCCTGTTTAGCTCACACTATATAAGCCTGGTTTTCTCATTCATTCTCTGCGCAGTCTTGTTTAGTGTTTGTATCCTGGCTCTCTTGATTCTCTGCCTTTCCTCGGATTTCTCTCTTTGCCTCAGTCCCGATCTGTTATTGTTTGGATAGTTTGTCTGTGTATGACCCTTTCCTGTTATCTGAATTATGTCTTTGGATTACCCTTTCAAAATAAATACTGCATTTGGATCCTCAACCTTCTTGTCTCAGAGCAGTTCGTAACAATAAACCACCTCTTCAAGCATAATAACTTAAAACACAGGCAATATATTTCCCCTTTAAGGCCTGAGTCAGGACTTCACTGCAACAGAAAATAAAAACTACAGAGAGAATAAAATTAATTAGCCTGGGTTTCCCCATGCTGCCTTGCACGCAGCGCGATTTTATTCACGCTGCTAGGCAGCCTGGATACCATGGACCAGATTTTCCCCTCAAAAAGGGAACCAATCACAGAACGGGGAGGGAGCAGCAAGACGATGACGACGTCAATGCGACACACCGAAGCAGTTTGTTTATATCTATGGATCCAACATGGCATCCAGACCCGAAGTTACCTTTCGATGCAGCCTTAGATAGTGTTCTAAGTAGTTTAGAACCTGAGTTTATTTCGTCTTCTTCCTCGTCGAATTTCTGCCACTCTACATACGTCATCTGATATAATTAAAGCGATTGGCTATGAGCTACGTACAGGCGCATTTGATAGACATTCGTAGCACCCAATAAACGGCTCTGGGCATTCGTAAACCACGCCTCAAATATGAGAAAATGAACATGTGGTTCCCAGACCACGTCTCAATGAGAAAAAGGTCTGACGTTAGCCAGGCTAAAAATTAATAAGAATAAAGTCTGATGATTCTCTTTCTACACTAACTCTTGATTAATTTGGTCGTATGAGAAAATTAATTTGTAACTGTTTACAGTAAGGTTTCATTAGTTATTATGGACTAAGAATGAACTGCTCTTCTACAGCATTTATTAATCTATGTTCATTTCAACATTTACTATGTTGATTTAGTTTAGTTGAAGATTAATAAATACAGTAACAAATGTATTGCTCAATGCTAGATCATGTTAGTTAATACATTAATGTTAACTAATGAACCTTATAGTAAAGTGTTAGCAATTAATTATTTACAAAACCAGTACATGATAATTCTCTGTAAGCTAAGCTCGATGAGTAAACACTGTTACTGCGTTCCTGACACGGGTCAGACTCTCAGTCGCCTCTCAGAAACTAAACACACACATCGCCTGCAACTGAAATACCAGAATACACACACTGGTTTACAAAACTATGATTT
The DNA here is from genome assembly GCA_023718395.1 of Leucaspius delineatus. Taxonomy (NCBI): domain Eukaryota; kingdom Metazoa; phylum Chordata; class Actinopteri; order Cypriniformes; family Leuciscidae; genus Leucaspius; species Leucaspius delineatus. The sequence continues at coordinate 47,555,366 of CM043364.1, read as the reverse complement.
CCAATTCATTATAGAATACTGTTGTGAATCTGGCCCCTTTTCTCACTTTTCTTCCCTTACGGGATACCCCATATACATAAATATTTTGGTTAGATCCTCCTGTCAATCCTAAAGACGAAGGGCATCTCGGGAACAGGTCATTCAGGATGTCGTGGAGGGTGTGGTGTCTAAGACCCAACATCTAGCTACTGGAGTGCCTCAGGGCTCAGTGCTGGGACCGCTTCTCTTCTCCATCTACATGTCATCACTAGTGTCTGTCATTCAGAAACATGGTTTATCCCATCACTGTTATCATCTACTACTGGAGTGCCTCAGGGCTCAGTGCTGGGACCACTTCTCTTCTCCATCTACATGTCATCACTAGTGTCTGTCATTCAGAAACATGGTTTTTCCCATCAATGTTATCATCTAATACTGGAGTGCCTCAGGGCTCAGTGCTGGGACCGCTTCTCTTCTCCATCTACATGTCATCACTAGATCTGTCATTCAGGAACATGGTTTATCCCATCACTGTTATCATCTAGCTACTGGAGTGCCTCAGGGCTCAGTGCTGGGGCCGCTTCTCTTCTCCATCTACATGTCATCACTAGATCTGTCATTCAGAAACATGGTTTATCCCATCACTGTTATCATCTAGCTACTGGAGTGCCTCAGGGCTCAGTGCTGGGGCCGCTTCTCTTCTCCATCTACATGTCATCACTAGATCTGTCATTCAGAAACATGGTTTATCCCATCACTGTTATCATCTAGCTACTGGAGTGCCTCAGGGCTCAGTGCTGGGACCGCTGCTCTTCTCCATCTACATGTCATCACTAGATCTGTCATTCAGAAACATGGTTTATCCCATCACTGTTATCATCTAGCTACTGGAGTGCCTCAGGGCTCAGTGCTGGGACCGCTGCTCTTCTCCATCTACATGTCATCACTAGTGTCTGTCATTCAGAAACATGGTTTTTCCCATCAATGTTATCATCTAATACTGGAGTGCCTCAGGGCTCAGTGCTGGGACCGCTTCTCTTCTCCATCTACATGTCATCACTAGATCTGTCATTCAGGAACATGGTTTATCCCATCACTGTTATCATCTAGCTACTGGAGTGCCTCAGGGCTCAGTGCTGGGGCCGCTTCTCTTCTCCATCTACATGTCATCACTAGATCTGTCATTCAGAAACATGGTTTATCCCATCACTGTTATCATCTAGCTACTGGAGTGCCTCAGGGCTCAGTGCTGGGGCCGCTTCTCTTCTCCATCTACATGTCATCACTAGATCTGTCATTCAGAAACATGGTTTATCCCATCACTGTTATCATCTAGCTACTGGAGTGCCTCAGGGCTCAGTACTGGGACCGCTTCTCTTCTCCATCTACATGTCATCACTAGATCTGTCATTCAGAAACATGGTTTATCCCATCACTGTTATCATCTAGCTACTGGAGTGCCTCAGGGCTCAGTGCTGGGACCGCTTCTCTTCTCCATCTACATGTCATCACTAGTGTCTGTCATTCAGAAACATGGTTTATCCCATCACTGTTATCATCTAGCTACTGGAGTGCCTCAGGGCTCAGTGCTGGGACCGCTTCTCTTCTCCATCTACATGTCATCACTAGTGTCTGTCATTCAGAAACATGGTTTATCCCATCACTGTTATCATCTAGCTACTGGAGTGCCTCAGGGCTCAGTGCTGGGACCGCTTCTCTTCTCCATCTACATGTCATCACTAGATCTGTCATTCAGAAACATGGTTTATCCATCACTGTTATCATCTAGCTACTGGAGTGCCTCAGGGCTCAGTGCTGGGACCGCTTCTCTTCTCCATCTACATGTCATCACTAGATCTGTCATTCAGAAACATGGTTTATCCCATCACTGTAATCATCTAGCTACTGGAGTGCCTCAGGGCTCAGTGCTGGGACCGCTTCTCTTCTCCATCTACATGTCATCACTAGATCTGTCATTCAGAAACATGGTTTATCCCATCACTGTTATCATCTAGCTACTGGAGTGCCTCAGGGCTCAGTGCTGGGACCACTTCTCTTCTCCATCTACATGTCATCACTAGATCTGTCATTCAGAAACATGGTTTATCCCATCACTGTTATCATCTAGCTACTGGAGTGCCTCAGGGCTCAGTGCTGGGACCGCTTCTCTTCTCCATCTACATGTCATCACTAGATCTGTCATTCAGAAACATGGTTTATTCCATCACTGTTATCATCTAGCTACTGGAGTGCCTCAGGGCTCAGTGCTGGGACCGCTTCTCTTCTCCATCTACATGTCATCACTAGATCTGTCATTCAGAAACATGGTTTATCCCATCACTGTAATCATCTAGCTACTGGAGTGCCTCAGGGCTCAGTGCTGGGACCACTTCTCTTCTCCATCTACATGTCATCACTAGATCTGTCATTCAGGAACATGGTTTATCCCATCACTGTTATCATCTAGCTACTGGAGTGCCTCAGGGCTCAGTGCTGGGACCGCTTCTCTTCTCCATCTACATGTCATCACTAGATCTGTCATTCAGAAACATGGTTTATCCCATCACTGTTATCATCTAGCTACTGGAGTGCCTCAGGACTCAGTACTGGGACCGCTTCTCTTTTCCATCTACATGTCATCACTAGATCTGTCATTCAGAAACATGGTTTATCCCATCACTGTAATCATCTAGCTACTGGAGTGCCTCGGGGCTCAGTGCTGGGACCGCTTCTCTTCTCCATCTACATGTCATCACTAGTGTCTGTCATTCAGGAACATGGTTTATCCCATCACTGTTATCATCTAGCTACTGGAGTGCCTCAGGGCTCAGTGCTGGGACCGCTTCTCTTCTCCATCTACATGTCATCACTAGATCTGTCATTCAGAAACATGGTTTATCCCATCACTGTTATCATCTAGCTACTGGAGTGCCTCAGGGCTCAGTGCTGGGACCGCTTCTCTTCTCCATCTACATGTCATCACTAGTGTCTGTCATTCAGAAACATGGTTTATCCCATCACTGTTATCATCTAGCTACTGGAGTGCCTCAGGGCTCAGTGCTGGGACCGCTTCTCTTCTCCATCTACATGTCATCACTAGATCTGTCATTCAGAAACATGGTTTATCCCATCACTGTTATCATCTAGCTACTGGAGTGCCTCAGGGCTCAGTGCTGGGACCGCTTCTCTTCTCCATCTACATGTCATCACTAGATCTGTCATTCAGAAACATGGTTTATCCCATCACTGTTATCATCTACTACTGGAGTGCCTCAGGGCTCAGTGCTGGGACCGCTTCTCTTCTCCATCTACATGTCATCACTAGATCTGTCATTCAGAAACATGGTTTATCCCATCACTGTTATCATCTAGCTACTGGAGTGCCTCAGGGCTCAGTGCTGGGACCGCTTCTCTTCTCCATCTACATGTCATCACTAGATCTGTCATTCAGAAACATGGTTTATCCATCACTGTTATCATCTAGCTACTGGAGTGCCTCAGGGCTCAGTGCTGGGACCGCTTCTCTTCTCCATCTACATGTCATCACTAGTGTCTGTCATTCAGAAACATGGTTTATCCCATCACTGTTATCATCTAGCTACTGGAGTGCCTCAGGGCTCAGTGCTGGGGCCGCTTCTCTTCTCCATCTACATGTCATCACTAGATCTGTCATTCAGAAACATGGTTTATCCCATCACTGTTATCATCTAGCTACTGGAGTGCCTCAGGACTCAGTACTGGGGCCGCTTCTCTTTTCCATCTACATGTCATCACTAGATCTGTCATTCAGAAACATGGTTTATCCCATCACTGTAATCATCTAGCTACTGGAGTGCCTCAGGGCTCAGTGCTGGGACCGCTTCTCTTCTCCATCTACATGTCATCACTAGATCTGTCATTCAGAAACATGGTTTATCCCCTCACTGCTATCATCTAGCTACTGGAGTGCCTCAGGGCTCAGTGCTGGGACCGCTTCTCTTCTCCATCTACATGTCATCACTAGATCTGTCATTCAGAAACATGGTTTATCCCATCACTGTTATCATCTAGCTACTGGAGTGCCTCAGGGCTCAGTGCTGGGACCGCTTCTCTTCTCCATCTACATGTCATCACTAGATCTGTCATTCAGAAACATGGTTTATCCCATCACTGTTATCATCTAGCTACTGGAGTGCCTCAGGGCTCAGTGCTGGGACCGCTTCTCTTCTCCATCTACATGTCATCACTAGATCTGTCATTCAGAAACATGGTTTATCCCATCACTGTTATCATCTAGCTACAGGAGTGCCTCAGGGCTCAGTGCTGGGACCGCTTCTCTTCTCCATCTACATGTCATCACTAGATCTGTCATTCAGAAACATGGTTTATTCCATCACTGTTATCATCTAGCTACTGGAGTGCCTCAGGGCTCAGTGCTGGGACCGCTTCTCTTCTCCATCTACATGTCATCACTAGATCTGTCATTCAGAAACATGGTTTATCCCATCACTGTTATCATCTAGCTACTGGAGTGCCTCAGGGCTCAGTGCTGGGACCGCTTCTCTTCTCCATCTACATGTCATCACTAGATCTGTCATTCAGAAACATGGTTTATCCCATCACTGTTATCATCTAGCTACTGGAGTGCCTCAGGGCTCAGTGCTGGGACCGCTTCTCTTCTCCATCTACATGTCATCACTAGTGTCTGTCATTCAGAAACATGGTTTATCCCATCACTGTTATCATCTACTACTGGAGTGCCTCAGGGCTCAGTGCTGGGACCGCTTCTCTTCTCCATCTACATGTCATCACTAGATCTGTCATTCAGAAACATGGTTTATCCCATCACTGTTATCATCTAGCTACTGGAGTGCCTCAGGGCTCAGTGCTGGGACCGCTTCTCTTCTCCATCTACATGTCATCACTAGATCTGTCATTCAGAAACATGGTTTATCCCATCACTGTTATCATCTACTACCGGAGTGCCTCAGGGCTCAGTGCTGGGACCGCTTCTCTTCTCCATCTACATGTCATCACTAGATCTGTCATTCAGAAACATGGTTTATCCCATCACTGTTATCATCTAGCTACTGGAGTGCCTCAGGGCTCAGTGCTGGGACCGCTTCTCTTCTCCATCTACATGTCATCACTAGATCTGTCATTCAGAAACATGGTTTATCCATCACTGTTATCATCTAGCTACTGGAGTGCCTCAGGGCTCAGTGCTGGGACCGCTACTCTTCTCCATCTACATGTCATCACTAGTGTCTGTCATTCAGAAACATGGTTTATCCCATCACTGTTATCATCTAGCTACTGGAGTGCCTCAGGGCTCAGTGCTGGGACCACTTCTCTTCTCCATCTACATGTCATCACTAGATCTGTCATTCAGAAACATGGTTTATCCCATCACTGTTATCATCTAGCTACTGGAGTGCCTCAGGGCTCAGTGCTGGGACCGCTTCTCTTCTCCATCTACATGTCATCACTAGTGTCTGTCATTCAGAAACATGGTTTATCCCATCACTGTTATCATCTAGCTACTGGAGTGCCTCAGGGCTCAGTGCTGGGACCACTTCTCTTCTCCATCTACATGTCATCACTAGTGTCTGTCATTCAGAAACATGGTTTATCCCATCACTGTTATCATCTACTACTGGAGTGCCTCAGGGCTCAGTGCTGGGACCGCTTCTCTTCTCCATCTACATGTCATCACTAGATCTGTCATTCAGAAACATGGTTTATCCCATCACTGTTATCATCTAGCTACTGGAGTGCCTCAGGGCTCAGTGCTGGGACCGCTTCTCTTCTCCATCTACATGTCATCACTAGTGTTTGTTTGTTTGTTTGTTTATTAATTTATATAGCACAATTTAATACAACTGTCGTTGCCCAAAATGCTTCACAATAACAGAATAAGAAAAAAGAACACAGAACAATAGAATAAATAAACATATCACATGAAAAGACATATAGACAAACCAGTTAAAGTAGCTCGCCATTAGAGTTTAAAAGATGTTGTTTTAGCATAGCTTTGAACATGGATAGGGTTTTGGCAGATCTAATCGATTGAGGGAGGTCATTCCATAGTTTTGGACCTGCTCGAGAAAAAGCTCTATCACCCCTATGTTTATACTTAGTCCTGGTAGTACAAAGCAACTGTTTATTTTCAGATCTCAAGGATCTGGATGGGGAGTAAATTGCCACCAGGCTGGATAAATACACTGGAGCTAAGTTATGTAAGGCCTTAAAAACTAGAATGAGGATCTTATAAGTAATTCTACATCTTACTGGCAGCCACTTCAGTGAAATTAATAGTGGAGTCACAGAATCATATTTCTTTGCTGACTTTATCATTTTAGCTGCAGCATTTTGGATTTTCTGTAAACGCACAATTGCTCCGGCATCAACACCATAAAAAAGAGAATTACAATAATCCATTCTAGAAAAGACAATGGACGTAATGGCTTTCTCAAAATCTGGAATAGATAGAAATGGTTTAGTCTTAGCTAACAAACGTAAGCTAAAAAAACAAGATCGCACCACAGAGCTAATTTGCCTGTCCAGCTTTAAATCACCATCTAGAACAAATCCCAAATTTTTTACACTCGATTTAACACAACCATTCAAAGGTGTTGTATTCAAGCACTGCAGCACGTCATGTTTTTTAGGGCCAAACACGATGACATCAGTTTTGTTTTCATTAAGCTTCAAAAAATTTGCAGCCATCCACTCCTTAACATCATGTAAGCATGCTAATAAAGTATCAAGTGAATTTGAATTTAATTCTCTCACGGGCAGATAATTCTGCGTATCATCAGCATAGCAGTGGAATGAAACATTATATTTTCGAAAGATTGCCCCCAATGGTAGCATATAGAGGGAAAAAAGAATTGGGGCAAGAATTGATCCTTGCGGGACTCCCCAAGGAAGATGTACTCTTGAGGAATCACAGCCCCCAAAGCTAACAGAAAAATATCTGTCTGTAAGATAAGATTTAAACCATTTGAGGACAGTACCTTTTAGTCCAACCCAGTGTTCTAAGCGATTGATTAAAATCTCATGGTCCACCATATCAAATGCTGCACTAAGGTCAAGCAAAATCAAGATAACACTTTCACCATTGTCCAGTGAAACAAAGATGTCGTTCAACACTTTGACCAGCACTGTCTCGGTACTATGGCAGGACTTAAAGCCCGACTGGAAGGGCTCGCTAATTGAATTTGCCGTGATGTATGCTTGTAGCTGCTTGAATATCACTTTTTCTAAAACCTTAGCTAAAAAAGGTAAATTTGAAATCGGTCTAAAATTGTTTGGATCCTCTATTGCCAAATTAGGCCTCTTTAATAATGGACGAACTGTAGCATACTTAAAAACTGCTGGACAAGTGCCCTGACTGAGGCACTTGTTAATGAGGTTCAGCACTGTGATTCCTACACTAGCAAAAATCTCCTTAAAGAAACGAGGTGACATGACATCATCTTTAGATGAAGAAGGCTTAAGATGTACAACAATATCCACCAGAGCTGAAAGGTTAATAGGATGAAACTCACTCCATTCCGTGCTATAAGGCACAGCCAGGTCAACAGTCGGAGTCATCTGAACTTTTAGTATTGTAGAGTGTATACCAGCAATTTTATCATTAAAAAATTTCAAAAAATCTTCACAGTTTAAGATTGAAGGATCTGGATACCTAGTTTGCCTAGGATTAATAACTGAATTTATTATCTCAAATAAAATTTTAGGTTCATTCACATGTTGAGTGATAACATCTGAGTAATACTTGTGTTTAGCATCTCTGGAGGCCTTCTGAAATGATTGTAGCGATTCTCTAAAGATCTCATAATGGACCTGCAATTTATATTTTTCCACCTCCTCTCAGCTTGTCGAGCCTGTTGTCTAAGTGCCCGTAGGGGTTCATTATCCCATGGCAAATGTTTAATTTTACCCCTTTTAGCTCTGAGAGGAGCAACATTATCCAAAATATCTGCACAGACTGAAGTAAACCGTTCCAACAACTCATCAGCACTTAAGTCCATCAAAGATGCCTCAGATAAAATAGATTCACCGTAGTCTTTATACAAATTAGAGAATTCAGCATTAGTAGCGGGATTGAATTTCCGAGACCATATTTTTTCTGGCAGTGACTTTTCCACATTCTTGTAGGAACATACATTGAAGAACACTGGTTTATGGTCTGAAAACACTACTTCGTCAATCAAAATGTCCTGAATATGTAGGTTAAAAGATAAAACCAAATCTAACGTATGGCCCAACTTATGAGTTGGTCCTTTGACCCACTGTGTCAAATCATAAGAGTCAATCATATTTGCAAACTCTCTAGAGATCACATCCTGCCCACAACACAAATGTACATTGAAATCCCCAATAATTAGAAAACTGTCGAATTGTGTAAACAGGTTACTCACAAAATCAGAAAATTCATTCACAAAGTCCTTATTTGGCTTTGGAGGACGATACACAAAAGCCACCAACACAGGATTTGTAAACATTATCTGAAACGTTTGTAGCTCAAAACTATTATAGAGTTCGGTTGAGATCGACCGACATCCGATTTCATCTTTAAAAATAGACATAAGACCCCCACCGCGACCAGATAACCGAGGGGAATTATAATATGAGTAGCCCAGTGGTAAAAGTTCGGACATCGAAGTAAGATCTCCTACCTTTAGCCAAGTTTCCGACAGAAAAAGGAAGTCCAGCTTATTGTTCATAATAAAGTCATTGAGCATGAAGGTTTTATTTCGCACGGAGCGAACGTTGAGCAAGGCCATCTGCACTGAGGCTTTTCCTTTGATCATTTTCCGCTCGCAACGAACGGGACGAAGATTTCGCAGCACAATGCCTCTCGAACAAACTCGTGACCATCCCGTTTGTCTCGCAAAGGCCGGACCATCAGGGACTATCGGGTGAATCCAGCCACTCGTGCCAGTCGCAAAACGCCGACATAGTATTCGGTTTGCACCTCGCCTATCCACATGCGTTGAATCTGGACGAAATGCAGCACTGGATTCTCTGCCATCCATGGCCCGTTTCAGTTTTACAATAACACCGCCGCGTTTTCCTCGCTTTCTCCAGCGGCGTCTTCGAGGAGCACCGGAGGAGGTGCGGCACAGGTGCAGAGGGATTTTCTCCAGCAGGTACGGAGGAATAAAACCAGATCCCTCAAAATCATTTTTAAACGCGGCATCCACAGTCGTCTGGATCGTTAGCAGTTGATTCCGATCATAAATAAATAATGAAGATGCATATTGAGTACAACAGGTTAACAGCAACAGGAACAGAACAAAGACAAACGGAGCAGGTAGACGGCATGCCATGACCACCGGCGCCATCTTGAATCAGGTGTTTGAGTGAACGAGTTCATTACATAGTGTCTGTCATTCAGAAACATGGTTTATCCCATCACTGTTATCATCTAGCTACTGGAGTGCCTCAGGGCTCAGTGCTGGGACCGCTTCTCTTCTCCATCTACATGTCATCACTAGATCTGTCATTCAGAAACATGGTTTATCCCATCACTGCTATCATCTAGCTACTGGAGTACCTCAGGGCTCAGTGCTGGGACCGCTTCTCTTCTCCATCTACATGTCATCACTAGATCTGTCATTCAGAAACATGGTTTATCCCCTCACTGCTATCATCTAGCTACTGGAGTGCCTCAGGGCTCAGTGCTGGGACCGCTGCTCTTCTCCATCTACATGTCATCACTGGGATCTGTCATTCAGAAACATGGTTTCTCCCATCACTGTTATCATCTAGCTACTGGAGTGCCTCAGGGCTCAGTGCTGGGGCCGCTTCTCTTCTCCATCTACATGACATCACTAGGATCTGTCATTCAGAAACATGGTTTCTCCCATCACTGTTATCATCTAGCTACTGGAGTGCCTCAGGGCTCAGTGCTGGGACCGCTTCTCTTCTCCATCTACATGTCATCACTAGATCTGTCATTCAGAAACATGGTTTATCCCCTCACTGTTATCATCTAGCTACTGGAGTGCCTCAGGGCTCAGTGCTGGGACCGCTGCTCTTCTCCATCTACATGTCATCACTGGGATCTGTCATTCAGAAACATGGTTTCTCCCATCACTGTTATCATCTAGCTACTGGAGTGCCTCAGGGCTCAGTGCTGGGACCGCTTCTCTTCTCCATCTACATGTCATCACTAGATCTGTCATTCAGAAACATGGTTTATCCCCTCACTGCTATCATCTAGCTACTGGAGTGCCTCAGGGCTCAGTGCTGGGACCGCTGCTCTTCTCCATCTACATGTCATCACTGGGATCTGTCATTCAGAAACATGGTTTATCCCATCACTGTTATCATCTAGCTACTGGAGTGCCTCAGGGCTCAGTGCTGGGGCCGCTTCTCTTCTCCATCTACATGTCATCACTAGGATCTGTCATTCAGAAACATGGTTTATCCCATCACTGTTATCATCTAGCTACTGGAGTGCCTCAGGGCTCAGTGCTGGGACCACTTCTCTTCTCCATCTACATGTCATCACTAGTGTCTGTCATTCAGAAACATGGTTTATCCCATCACTGTTATCATCTAGCTACTGGAGTGCCTCAGGGCTCAGTGCTGGGACCGCTTCTCTTCTCCATCTACATGTCATCACTAGGATCTGTCATTCAGAAACATGGTTTATCCCATCACTGTTATCATCTAGCTACTGGAGTGCCTCAGGGCTCAGTGCTGGGACCGCTTCTCTTCTCCATCTACATGTCATCACTAGATCTGTCATTCAGAAACATGGTTTATCCATCACTGTTATCATCTAGCTACTGGAGTGCCTCAGGGCTCAGTGCTGGGACCGCTTCTCTTCTCCATCTACATGTCATCACTAGATCTGTCATTCAGAAACATGGTTTATCCCATCACTGTTATCATCTAGCTACTGGAGTGCCTCAGGGCTCAGTGCTGGGACCGCTTCTCTTCTCCATCTACATGTCATCACTAGGATCTGTCATTCAGAAACATGGTTTATCCCATCACTGTTATCATCTAGCTACTGGAGTGCCTCAGGGCTCAGTGCTGGGACCGCTTCTCTTCTCCATCTACATGTCATCACTAGATCTGTCATTCAGAAACATGGTTTATCCCATCACTGTTATCATCTAGCTACTGGAGTGCCTCAGGGCTCAGTGCTGGGACCGCTTCTCTTCTCCATCTACATGTCATCACTAGTGTCTATCATTCAGAAACATGGTTTATCCCATCACTGTTATCATCTAGCTACTGGAGTGCCTCAGGGCTCAGTGCTGGGACCGCTTCTCTTCTCCATCTACATGTCATCACTAGGATCTGTCATTCAGAAACATGGTTTATCCCATCACTGTTATCATCTAGCTACTGGAGTGCCTCAGGGCTCAGTGCTGGGACCGCTTCTCTTCTCCATCTACATGTCATCACTAGTGTCTATCATTCAGAAACATGGTTTATCCCATCACTGTTATCATCTAGCTACTGGAGTGCCTCAGGGCTCAGTGCTGGGACCGCTTCTCTTCTCCATCTACATGTCATCACTAGTGTCTATCATTCAGAAACATGGTTTATCCCATCACTGTTATCATCTAGCTACTGGAGTGCCTCAGGGCTCAGTGCTGGGACCGCTTCTCTTCTCCATCTACATGTCATCACTAGGATCTGTCATTCAGAAACATGGTTTCTCCCATCACTGTTATCATCTAGCTACTGGAGTGCCTCAGGGCTCAGTGCTGGGACCGCTTCTCTTCTCCATCTACATGTCATCACTAGTGTCTGTCATTCAGAAACATGGTTTATCCCATCACTGTTATCATCTAGCTACTGGAGTGCCTCAGGGCTCAGTGCTGGGACCGCTTCTCTTCTCCATCTACATGTCATCACTAGTGTCTGTCATTCAGAAACATGGTTTATCCCATCACTGTTATCATCTAGCTACTGGAGTGCCTCAGGGCTCAGTGCTGGGACCGCTTCTCTTCTCCATCTACATGTCATCACTAGTGTCTGTCATTCAGAAACATGGTTTATCCCATCACTGTTATCATCTACTACCGGAGTGCCTCAGGGCTCAGTGCTGGGACCGCTTCTCTTCTCCATCTACATGTCATCACTAGTGTCTGTCATTCAGAAACATGGTTTATCCCATCACTGTTATCATCTAGCTACTGGAGTGCCTCAGGGCTCAGTGCTGGGACCGCTTCTCTTCTCCATCTACATGTCATCACTAGTGTCTATCATTCAGAAACATGGTTTATCCCATCACTGTTATCATCTAGCTACTGGAGTGCCTCAGGGCTCAGTGCTGGGACCGCTTCTCTTCTCCATCTACATGTCATCACTAGTGTCTATCATTCAGAAACATGGTTTATCCCATCACTGTTATCATCTAGCTACTGGAGTGCCTCAGGGCTCAGTGCTGGGACCGCTTCTCTTCCCCATCTACATGTCATCACTAGATCGGTCATTCAGAAACATGGTTTATCCCATCACTGTTATCATCTAGCTACTGGAGTGCCTCAGGGCTCAGTGCTGGGACCGCTTCTCTTCTCCATCTACATGTCATCACTAGTGTCTGTCATTCAGAAACATGGTTTATCCCATCACTGTTATCATCTAGCTACTGGAGTGCCTCAGGGCTCAGTGCTGGGGCCGCTTCTCTTCTCCATCTACATGTCATCACTAGTGTCTATCATTCAGAAACATGGTTTATCCCATCACTGTTATCATCTAGCTACTGGAGTGCCTCAGGGCTCAGTGCTGGGACCGCTTCTCTTCTCCATCTACATGTCATCACTAGTGTCTATCATTCAGAAACATGGTTTATCCCATCACTGTTATCATCTAGCTACTGGAGTGCCTCAGGGCTCAGTGCTGGGACCGCTTCTCTTCCCCATCTACATGTCATCACTAGATCTGTCATTCAGAAACATGGTTTATCCCATCACTGTTATCATCTAGCTACTGGAGTGCCTCAGGGCTCAGTGCTGGGACCGCTTCTCTTCTCCATCTACATGTCATCACTAGTGTCTGTCATTCAGAAACATGGTTTATCCCATCACTGTTATCATCTAGCTACTGGAGTGCCTCAGGGCTCAGTGCTGGGGCCGCTTCTCTTCTCCATCTACATGTCATCACTAGGATCTGTCATTCAGAAACATGGTTTATCCCATCACTGTTATCATCTAGCTACTGGAGTGCCTCAGGGCTCAGTGCTGGGACCGCTTCTCTTCTCCATCTACATGTCATCACTAGTGTCTGTCATTCAGAAACATGGTTTATCCCATCACTGTTATCATCTAGCTACTGGAGTGCCTCAGGGCTCAGTGCTGGGACCACTTCTCTTCTCCATCTACATGTCATCACTAGATCTGTCATTCAGAAACATGGTTTATCCCATCACTGTTATCATCTAGCTACTGGAGTGCCTCAGGGCTCAGTGCTGGGACCGCTTCTCTTCTCCATCTACATGTCATCACTAGTGTCTATCATTCAGAAACATGGTTTATCCCATCACTGTTATCATCTAGCTACTGGAGTGCCTCAGGGCTCAGTGCTGGGACCGCTTCTCTTCTCCATCTACATGTCATCACTAGTGTCTATCATTCAGAAACATGGTTTATCCCATCACGGTTATCATCTAGCTACTGGAGTGCCTCAGGGCTCAGTGCTGGGACCGCTTCTCTTCTCCATCTACATGTCATCACTAGATCTGTCATTCAGAAACATGGTTTATCCCATCACTGTTATCATCTAGCTACTGGAGTGCCTCAGGGCTCAGTGCTGGGACCGCTTCTCTTCTCCATCTACATGTCATCACTAGATCTGTCATTCAGAAACATGGTTTATCCCATCACTGTTATCATCTAGCTACTGGAGTGCCTCAGGGCTCAGTGCTGGGACCGCTTCTCTTCTTCATCTACATGTCATCACTAGATCTGTCATTCAGAAACATGGTTTATCCCATCACTGTTATCATCTAGCTACTGGAGTGCCTCAGGGCTCAGTGCTGGGACCGCTTCTCTTCTCCATCTACATGTCATCACTAGTGTCTATCATTCAGAAACATGGTTTATCCCATCACTGTTATCATCTAGCTACTGGAGTGCCTCAGGGCTCAGTGCTGGGACCGCTTCTCTTCTCCATCTACATGTCATCACTAGTGTCTATCATTCAGAAACATGGTTTATCCCATCACTGTTATCATCTAGCTACTGGAGTGCCTCAGGGCTCAGTGCTGGGACCGCTTCTCTTCCCCATCTACATGTCATCACTAGATCGGTCATTCAGAAACATGGTTTATCCCATCACTGTTATCATCTAGCTACTGGAGTGCCTCAGGGCTCAGTGCTGGGACCGCTTCTCTTCTCCATCTACATGTCATCACTAGTGTCTGTCATTCAGAAACATGGTTTATCCCATCACTGTTATCATCTAGCTACTGGAGTGCCTCAGGGCTCAGTGCTGGGACCGCTTCTCTTCTCCATCTACATGTCATCACTAGTGTCTATCATTCAGAAACATGGTTTATCCCATCACTGTTATCATCTAGCTACTGGAGTGCCTCAGGGCTCAATGCTGGGACCGCTTCTCTTCTCCATCTACATGTCATCACTAGTGTCTGTCATTCAGAAACATGGTTTATCCCATCACTGTTATCATCTAGCTACTGGAGTGCCTGTGCTCTTTTTGTGAAAGAAGATTTCTCCGCAATTGTCGAAGCGACCACGGAGATGAACACACAAACTCTGGCAAATCACTGCACAGATAAGCAGGGAATGTGCACTCGCTGTCACACCAACACTTGGAGAGAGGCTCATCTCGAAGAGAGTGAAGAGATGAACTCAGTATTGGCTGTGGAGTGAAGAATCAACTTGGCTCCGAAGCGAAAACATATCTGCATGTTGCTAGCGCACTTCCTTGTGTACCCCCAGGGTAGGGCGGAGTTACGCTATGCAAATTCCGCAGACCCATGGCATTTCATTGCCATTGGCTCGTTTTATATACTCGAAGATGATAGGCTTTCTAAGCGAAACCCCATTCGTCGCCATCCGACGTAACTCGGAGTGACTACAAAGGGAACTAGAGGTATTTCGCATTTCATGGAAAGAGAGCTCGATTGCATACAGAGAGGCTTTAAAAGCTGCTAGATCTGCTTATTTTTCAACCCTATTAGAAGAAAATAAACATAATCCTAGGTATTTATTTGAAACAGTGGCTAAACTAACGAAAAATAAAGCTCCAAGCCCAGAGGTTTCCAAGCAACACAGCAGTAATGACTTTATGAACTTCTTCACTTATAAGATTGATAATATCAGGGAGAAAATTATAACTATGCAACCGTCTACTACAGTATCGCATCAGGCAGTGCATTGTAGTCTCCCTGAGGAAAAATATGATTCATTCGTTGCTATAGGAGAGGAAGAATTTACTAAACTCATTAAATCATCTAAATCTACAACATGTATGTTAGACCCTATACCGACTAAGCTACTGAAAGAAATACTTCCAGAGGTCATAGATCCTCTTCTTAATATCATTAATTCATCTTTGTCTCTAGGATACGTACCAAAAAACTTTAAGCTGGCTATGATTAAACCGCTTGTTAAAAAAACGCAACTTGATCCTACAGAATTAGTCAATTACAGGCCGATCTTGAATCTACCTTTTCTGTCAAAGATATTAGAAAAGGGAGTATCCTCACAACTGTGTTCCTTTCTTGAAAGAAATGATATCTGCGAGGATTTACAGTCAGGATTTAGACCGTACCATAGTACCGAGACAGCTCTCATTAGAGTCACAAATGATTTGCTCTTATCATCCGATCGTGGTTGTGTCTCTCTATTAGTGTTACTCGATCTTAGTGCTGCGTTTGACACCATCGACCACAACATTCTTTTAAATAGACTAGAAAACTATGTTGGCATTACGGGAAATGCACTAGCATGGTTTAAATCATACTTATCTGACCGTTATCAGTTTGTAGCAGTAAATGAAGAGATGTCTCATCGGTCACAAGTTCAGTATGGCGTACCACAAGGCTCAGTACTAGGACCGCTGCTGTTCACTCTAGGAGATATAATTAGGAAACATGGCATTAGCTTTCACTGTTATGCCGATGATACTCAGCTGTATATTTCTTCAAAACCTAACAAAACTTATCAATTCACAAAATTAACAGAATGTATAGCTGATATAAAAAATTGGATGACTCGTAATTTCCTACTTCTAAATTCTGAAAAAACAGAGATTCTAATTATTGGACAAAAAACTTCCTCACGCAATAACCTAGAATATTGTCTAACACTTGATGGCTGCTCTGTTAAGCAGTGGCGGCTGGTGAAAAATATGTTAGGTGGGGCTGTGTCATATTCGGTTATTTTAAATAGCTAGGCCTTGGTAACCACGGGACACCAGGTCTTATAGACCAATTTTCAGTTGGTAAACTTTTTTATTGTCTGAATATTACTCTTTAGCTCAGAATCTTTAAATTTTACCTTATTATGAATGTTTATGTTTCTTGCTTAAATCTTTAACCTAACTTTGTAACTGACCTCTGTATATTTATATCTGCCCTTGGTATGTCTATCTTTGATGTTGAGGTTTATTTAGTTCAATTCCTTAACCTAGGCCTAGATTTGTAAAGCGATCTTGTTGGAAAGGCTATATAAATAAAAAAATCCTATTATAATTAATAACCACCCAGGATACCAGTGCTCTGTGAAAAGTAATTATTTAATGCCAATATTAAAAGGTTGAGGCATTTTTGCACAAAAACAAACATATTGCACAAACTTTCTATTTGCATTTGAAATTTAACTCAAACAAAATACTTAGTGATTAATTAGCTGATTAAATACAACTATTACCTGCAACAATTTTGAGTGATTTTAAACAAATGTTCCACAAAATGTACAGTAAATAACAAACATAGTATTAAAGGGATAGTTCACCCACAAATCGTAAAACCATTTTTCTTTTTGAAAAAAGAATACTGTCTAAAATCTAAAACTGTCTGGTTACTGACATTCTTCTAAATATCTTACTTTCTGTTAAGCAGAAGAAAGAAATTCATAAAGGTTTGAAACAACATGAGGGTGAGTATATGATGACAGAATTTTCATTTTTCAGTGGAGTATCCCTTTAAGACAATTTATATTTATAAAATTACTATGTACAAAGAAACAGTGTGTGTGTGTGTGTGTGTGTGTGTGTGTGTGTGTGTGTGTGTGTGTGTGTGTGTGTGTGTGTGTGTGTGTGTGATCTCATTTGTACAGGAATTTTGCTCTTCTCTCCTTCTGAGTGGCAAACCTCTCAATGACCCTTTTGTTGAAGTCAGGAATGTCCCTGATAAGTTTCTTCTCCATGGAGAGCATCGCCAGAGCATTCAGGCGATCCTGCGTCATGGTGTTTCTCAGGAAAGTCTTGATCCTCTTTAAAGTAGAGAAGCACCTCTCAGACTCAGCTGTAGTCATGGGTGTGGTGATGAGGATCTTGAGAAGACTGACAGTCTCTGTGAAAGTGCTCTGAAGGTTGTTCTCCATGAAAAACTGGTACAGATTTACTGCACCACTGCAAGCATTGAACTCGTCGTTCTCATAGATAAGGGACAGTTCTGTTTTGAGCTTGGCCTTGTTCAGCATGGGGTATGCCTCCACTGTTGTATCAAGCGCTGTGTCAGGGAACTTCACACAGTGTTGTGGGAAGAGCTCTCCATGCAGCAGTGTTGCGCTGATGAGGTGCTGGGTGAAGGAGAACCGCTCCTTGGCATGGGTCAGGATGGTATCACATACCTGTAAAAGATTCATCAGCATAAATTTCCAAATAAAGCCATTTTAATGAAAGTGATTCTGACTGAACGAGTCAAGTATGATTATTAAAGGGATAGTTCACCCAAAAATGAAAATTGTGTCATCATATACTCACCCTCAAGTTGTTTCAATCCTGTATGAATTTCTTTCTTCTGCTGAATACAAAAAAAGATATTTTGAAGAATGTCGTCAACCAGACTGTTGATGGACCCCATTGACTTCCATAGTATTTTTTTTTTCAACTATGGAAGTCAATGGGGTCCATCAACAGTCTGATTACTGACATTCTTCAAAATATATTTTTTTGTTTTCAGCAGAAGAAAGAAATTCATACAGGATTGAAACAACTTGAGGGTGAGTAAATGATGACACAATTTTCATTTTTGGGTGAACTATCCCTTTAAAGGTTTTAACACCACTATTTCTAATTGCACTTTACACTACGTTTACTTCTCCTCACTAGTTCCCTATTGGTTTCTGTTACAAAACAAGGTTTAATTTAAATATATAAACCACTTTTTTTCAGTCACATGTGACAATTCTTTACACACTGAATTTCTTTTCAATGAAAACTGCTATTATTTTGCTGCTTGTGACTGCTTTGTCATTAACCTGAATCTACTGAACTAACAAGAATATAAATTCTAGACCACCTGGTCCATCAATCGATCAGTCAGATGTGGGAATATGCCATCCTAAGATTTTTTTTATTTTTTTTTATTACATAGCTACATACCAGCACAGACATAAAAATCTTTGTAGAGGAAACACTGACGGTTACTCAACTTACCTCTGTAGCCAGCCTCTGTTGTTCTCCTGTTCCCAGTATCCTTCGTCGCTTTATAGGCTGCTGCTGGTCCGATGCACCATCACCACACAAAGAGGGAATAGAGGCCCTGGTCCAAAAATATAGTTAAAAGTTGTTAACCTGTCATCAGACTTCTTAACTCCCACAAGTGCACATCCACTGACTCATATACACACACATAAGGACTATGCCTATCAGCTAGTCATCTGTGATGTACATAATATTAGATTGTTATCATTGTTCTATTATATTTCTAAGCTGGATGCATTCTGATGTGTCCTGTGTAAATTATAGTCTCTAAATGACAAGTTAATATTTAATAACAACCTTCTAGAAATTGACCTGGTGGACACCTGAATAAGCCTGTTGTTAGAAACTGTTTTTGATAACTACTTTACCTTCATTATTATCCAAATCTAATAGTCTCTTTGCTTTTAAAATACTGAAACGTAATTGTAATGGGCTTATGATAATCATCCAGTTGGATGACTAGGCACATTTAGACACAAATCTGGAAATAAGCAAATCACATTTCTAACAAAAGTTTTATCAGCCAATCGTAAATAAAGTTATTTACCTGATCGTTTGCACGCTGTCTGTAAACTTCTGGACAAGTGATTTGATGAAAACTGCATCGATGTTCCTTTTCTTCAGCTGGTTGAACAGCATGTCCACATGTGGCATGATTTTGTGAAACAGTGGCAGAAAAAAACAGAAAGACTCACCTTCAAGCATCCTCACAAAGCCCCCAGCCTCTCTGACAGTTAGGGGATCAAAGTTTCCATTATCTCTGATGATCTGAAAACACTTTAGGAGGTCATCTCTTTGTTCATACACGGTGTTTACAGCGCGACTGTGGAAGTTCCAGCGTGTTGTAGAGGCTCTGGGAAGTCTATGGGCAACCACTTGGTCAAGTACGGTGGTTCGCTTGGGTGACTTGGAGAAGAAAGCAGAAAATCCTGCAAGATCGAAAAAAAAAGTGCCGATTTTGGGGATGTGTGACGTTGCCTGCTGCATGATGAGATTTAACTGATGCGCGTAACAGTGGACGTAATGAGCGTTTACATGGACATCAATCACCTTGCGCTGCACTCCGCCGGTGGCTCCCCTCATCACATTAGCTCCGTCATAAGCTTGGCCGATAAGTTTGACTTTTTGTCCATCTGGGAGTATGACGCTTAGCCTCTCCAGAAGCGCTGTAGCGATGGTGTCTGCCGTGGCATTCTGGATCGAAATAAACTCATAAAACCGCTCTTGTATGTTGTTTTTGCCGTCTAAATAACGTAGCACAAGCACCAGCTGACAGTGGGTGGAAATGTCAGTTGTCTCATCAGCTTGTATGGAGATGAAATCTGCACTCTTGACTTCCTCCAGAATGTAATCCTTCAGCACTGCCGCATTTTTCCATCTTAAAAATATATCTAAATTACGCCATATGCTCTCATTGACAAATGCGGAACAATTAGTTCATGCGTTCATGACCTCAAGGCTAGATTATTGTAATGCTCTACTAGGTGGTTGCCCTGCACGCTTAATAAACAAACTACAGCTGGTTCAAAACGCAGCAGCTCGAGTTCTTACCAGAACCAGGAAGTATGACCATATTAGCCCGGTTCTGTCAACACTGCACTGGCTCCCTATTAAACATCGCATAAATTTGAAAATATTGCTGATTACTTACAAAGCATTAAATGGTTTAGCTCCGCAGTACTTGAGCGAGCTCTTAACGCATTATAGTCCGTCACGTCTATCTCAAAATTCCGGCCAGTTGATAATACCTAAAATATCTAAATCGACTGGTGCTGTCAGACAAGAGTGCAGGAGAGCTGAACGACAGTGGAAGAAAAACAGATTACAGGTGTCTCTTGACATCTTAAAAGACACCTGGCATAAATACCAAAAAACTGTAAAAACTGAGAAAACGAAATACCTTTCTGATATTATCTTGAAGAATTCTCACAAACCTCAATCTCTTTTTAGTACAATTAATGCTGTACTAAATGGGCCTACCTCTCAACTGACTTGTTCTTACTCATCTCCAGATGTCTGTGAGAAGTTTTCACAATTTTTTATAGGTAAGATAGAAAATATTAGAGCACAGATTTTACCTTCCTCTGAGGACCCTTCTATTATTGTCACCCACCCTGCTGTCTTTAATCAGTTTGAGCCTGTGTCTTTATCTTTTATGAAAGATATAATTGATCAAATGAAATCATCCGCCGGTTTTACAGATGTTGTCCCTCCACGTTTTTTAAAACAAGTTTTTGAAACTATTGGGCCCAAAATTCTAGGAATTATAAATGGCAGTCTGACCACAGGTGTCGTACCACAGGGCTTCAAACATGCAGTAGTGCAGCCACTAATAAAAAAAACCCAATCTTGACGCATCAGTTTTCTCCAATTACCGACATATTTCTAAACTTCCATTTCTTTCGAAAATATTGGAGAAAGCTGTATGTATACAGTTGCAATCTTTTTTGGATTTACATGGAATCCTGGAGTTGTTTCAGTCTGGATTTAAAGCCCTTCATAGTACAGAAACTACACTCTTAAAAGTTTTTAACGACCTGTTATTGATTACAGACTCAGGAGATTCTGCTATTCTAATGCTGTTAGACCTTACAGCTGCATTTGATACTATTGATCATAATATTCTGATCTCTAGGTTGGACCACTGTGTTGGTATCAAAGGTATTGCCCTAGAGTGGTTTAGGTCACATTTGTCCGATAGGAAGTTTTCTGTTTGCCTTGGAGACTTTGTGTCCCCAATGGCACCTTTTCCTTGTGGAGTCCCCCAGGGGTCTATTCTTGGCCCGATGTTGTTTTCCCTGTACATCCTTCCTCTGGGGTCTATCCTGAGAAAGCATGGCATTTCGTTTCACTGTTATGCAGATGATACACAACTTTATCTGCCATTGAAACGAAATGATAACAGTTCTGTAAAATTATTGTTGGACTGCCTCGCAGACATTAAAGCCTGGATGGCCATGAATTTTTTACATTTTAATGAGAGCAAAACTGAAATTGTGATATTTGGCCCAAGTAGTACCCATGTGGCCCAAAACACAGAATTGGGTTCCTTAATTCCGTATGTTAAATCTTCCGTTAAAAATCTGGGAGTAATCATGGATGGTGATTTTAAACTTGAAAAGCAGATAAATTCTGTGGTTAAAGTCAGTTTTTTTCAGTTAAGGCTCTTATCTAAAGTGAAACCTTTTTTGTCATTTAAAGACTTTGAAAGAATTATCCATGTTTTTATCTCTTCTTGACTGGACTATTTAATGCCATCTATGCTGGTATCAGCCAGGCATCTCTCGCACGCCTGCAGTTGGTACAGAATGCTGCAGCTAGACTACTAAAAGGGGTACGTAAGCGTGACCACATTTCTCCCATACTGGCTTCCCTTCACTGGCTTCCAGTACGGTTTAGGATTGATTTTAAAATTTTAGTGTTTGCTTACAAATCCTTAAATGGTCTAGCCCCGACCTACCTTTCTGACCTTATACAACAACATGTTCCATCTAGGTCTCTTAGGTCGGCAGATTGTATGCTCTTGGCTGTTCCTAGAGTAAGGCTGAAACATAGGGGAGATCGGGCCTTTTCAGTTGCGGCCCCTAAACTATGGAATAATTTACCATTGTCTGAGGCTGGCCCCAACACTATCTGTTTTTAAATCTAGTCTTAAAACAGATTTATTTTCCTTGGCTTTTAGTTCAGTTTGAGAGCTGTGTGTTTTTGTCTTTTTGATGTCATTTTATTATTTTTGTTGTTGTTGATTCATGATTTGGGATGTATAGCACTTTGGTCAACTTCTGTTGTTATAAATGTGCTCTAGAAATAAAACTTGACTTGACTTGACTTGACTTGACTCGACTGCTGGCGGTAGATCCTTCTCCTATTTAGCACCAAAACTTTGAAACAATTGTCCGGGAAGCAGACACACTCTGTCAGTTCAAAGCCAGATTAAAGACACATCTCTTTGACCTAGCTTTCACATAATACATTATAGACTTCTATAATTCAATGTTAGGCTGCATAGATTAGGTCAGCCGGAACCGGGAACACTTCCCATAAATCCTGATGTACTCGTTACATCATAAGAAGAATGGCATCTACGCTAATTTTAGTGTCTGTGTTTATCCCGAGGTCTTCCCGCAGCCTGCCGGATCCAGGCCGTATCCAGATCTGATGAAGGACCTTCACCTGGACCGATGACAACGCAGTGCTGAAGTGCCAACTAGTCTCTCCCTATGGAGGATCCCACTACCACTCTACAGATAAGGCGTTGTCGGGAAACTCAATTTGCGTATCTACCCCGAATTGATAAAATAAAATAAAATTCTGTATCAAAACTATAAGGAAACACCAGTACTTTGTTTAGGCTTGGTTTGTAGGGAATTTCAAACCTGCACACATATATTCAAACACACATAACTATAGAACCAATTCTTAATGCGCATGTGAACGCCATCAGCGTTTCCCACAGGTTCGCGTTTAAAGTCTGTGTAGAGAGAATGGTGTCGTCTTAGCGGCCCCTAATTTAATATCAAATGATCATTGCGACGGAAGCAAATCAATCAAAACTAACTTTAGCTGTAAAATAACTTTATTAAAGAACCGCTATAAAGCCAAAACAATCTTACCTTAAATTATACGTTTATCTCTGTAAAGCTGCTTTGAAACAATCTACATTGTTAAAAGCGCTATATAAATGAAGATGACTTGACTTGACTAGTAAATGTATTGCTCAATGCTCATTGTTAGTTCATGTCAGTTAAAACATTTACTAATGTTTAATAAAGGAACCTTATTGTAAAGTGTTACCTATGATTTTTGCAAGACTTAAAGTATTAAACTTAAAATATTAAATTGCAATTTGCAAATAAAATACAACAAGAAAGGTCATGATTGTCAAAAATTATTTAAAAGACTATTTGGACTATTTGGTTGAGAAAGCAGTTTTAGCCAGTTTGTGAATTAAATTCATCCGTCCTTTTATTCAATGACAACATATTAGTGACAATAAATCTACATTCATCAGCTGCTGACTGAAGATCATAGATGATATATTTTATGGTTATGTGAGAATCATGATGAAACAAAGAAAGCAAACAGATCAGATGCCTGACCCGGCTCAACCTGATCAACAATGGGGCCCATCATCGGTAATTAATGAAAGAATTGTGAAGAGCATATTTGTAACCGTGGCATGAATGACACAACAGACTCGTCACACCCAGAACATCATATATAACCTGTGTTGGGTTCAGATGTGTGTGTACTGAAGACTGTGCTTGAGCTCATCACACTGTTCTCACGCCAGAAACACTGCTGTGAACATCAAGGTATGTGTGTCTTTAATGACTTTGAGTTAGTGAACTTCATATGGTCAGCTGTCTTGAGGTCTACAGTGATATAAAGAAACATTTAGGTGAGTGTTTGTTATTTTTACAGCTTTTAACACGGTTGAGCTGTTGTATCTTTAATTATCTTCATAATATAATATATTGCTTATTAAGTAACTGCATAGAAATTAAGTAATTCCAGGTCTTGAGCACATTACAGTTCCACATCAGTTCACTAAACTACTGAACTACTAAACTACTTCTGTTATTTCAAAGACCAGTCTACTGTAAAACAATAAACACATAGACGCTCTCTCTCTCTCTCTCTCTCTCTCTCTCTCTCTCTCTCTCTCTCTCTCTCTCTCTCTCTCTCTCTCTCTCTCTCTCTCTCTCTCTCTCTCTCTCGATTGTTAACTCATGATTTCTGTTCTGTCTGTGCACACCAATCTTGCACTTCTATCTACTCCTCAA
The DNA here is from genome assembly GCA_023718395.1 of Leucaspius delineatus. Classification (NCBI taxonomy): domain Eukaryota; kingdom Metazoa; phylum Chordata; class Actinopteri; order Cypriniformes; family Leuciscidae; genus Leucaspius; species Leucaspius delineatus. The sequence goes on along the minus strand of CM043364.1, from coordinate 47,530,968 downwards.
CCAGACCACCTAGAGACTTCGAGTTTTCGGCATTATGTTAAGGAAGGTCTAATCTCGGGAACGCACAAAAAAAATCCAGGAAAAGATTTACTATCTCTTAGTGTTGTGATCCCATGAGGTCAG